>JAQFYJ010001171.1:0-10006 GCA_034694685.1 Isotoma anglicana | reverse complement strand
GTTCTACTGAAATACAATTAAACGTTTTAAACGTATGGCTTTCGCTACTTGGTTACACCCGTTTGATATGGTTTATTCAAATTGGATTGGATTGAGAATTTAGTACAATTGTAAAAATAAAAAATATAGTACATAGAAGATCTCATTTTGACGAGTTAAATATATTACAATTTTAGCATTTTAATTTTTGACATTGTTATTAAATTTACTATGTAAGAGACAGATTTGTCGAACTTATGGTCAAGATATCAAATTAATTTTTAAACAATTTCAGACAATCTTTAAAAATTTTAATGATGGCTTAGGCACAAATAGAAACATTTTATTTTGCATGAAGCATACATGAACGCAAATCTTTATGAGTAACAATAATATTGCATGCATAATTATTAAATACCAAATAAAAGAAAATGCAGCAGTATAATATTAAATACTATTCATGTTTCGGACTTCAAATTCGAATGACAAACTACATAATATAAAATGTTATCTTTTTCAGGTGGACTGAACAAAGCTTATCATTATCATCATTCTCGCCGTTTACCGTGTTAAGATAACAAATGTTTGCAAAAAGACTTTTGATGAGATGGATTTTTTCCCAGTCAATCTGAATGTTAAATAATGCAAAAATGTAATCGTTTTGTATGGATTTGTAAAACTAAAGTATATTATTACTTTAAAATAAATTCAATTTCAGATTTACATACAGGACTTATTTGATGGCACACAATTATCAAGCTTGTCTTATCAGCAATGCATACTGATGGTGACCCAAAAACAATGCTTGATATCGAATCGAAACCATCGTATAATCACCGTTTTTATTCTGGTAGACCTCATTTATGCTCATCGAAAGATATTCATGTCAGTTGGAAATTGAAATTAGGACCTTAATTTGCATGAAAGTAGACTCCACCGGTTGAAAAATGAGACAAAGATTTGTATCCTTTCTAACCATTACTGCTGTAACTGACGAGTAAGCTATTTTTAAAATACAGCGAGTAAAATTTTTGTTTAAAAATTTTTTTGAACTACATTTGGCAATAAAAGTTTTTAACACATTTGTAAACGCTTTTAAAACCGAACTTTTTATATTAATTGCTATGAATTGTAGGAACAATAATGAACTCCCAGTTAATGATCGCGTTCAAGCAACACGACTTCGGACAGCCCGTTTTGCCCTGGTTTTGTTAGCTACGACGCTCGTAGTTGCAGGACTTCTTCAGGGTGTCAAGGCTGGAGTTGTTGTAGACCCCATGATACAGTCCAAGCTGATAAAGGTTCGAGAACTGTCAGCTTCTTCAGGATTGTCATCTGCGGCCTGGGTAAAAAGGACTGCTGAAACTCAACAAGAAGATCCCGAAGTCTGCTATGAACAGGGGTGTCTTGATACAGGCAAGGATATTTAGTTGATTTTTGGGAAATAATTAACTGAATTTAGGAAATTATCAATTAACCAATGTTTCGTTTACAGCATTTGACCTTTTAAATGCGATTAACCTTACGGTTGACCCATGTGAAGACTTCTTCCAGTTCGCTTGTGGGAGGTGGTTGGCGAACAACCCTGTTCCACCATCCGCTTCCAGATGGTCGAGATTCAATGGACTGAGAGATGAAGTCAACAGAATTACCCAAGGTATAATTAACGATTATAAGTTTTATTTTTTTATTGTTAAAGTATGTGAATGTTTTACTTCATAAATTTATACTGATTTGGTTTAGAAATTTTGAACGAAGCTACCAATGTAGATGATCCAAAGCCTGTCAATCAAGTTAAGGAATTTTACAATGAATGTACTAATCTTGGTAAGTCGCAGATTGATTTTAGTTAATTGATTAGATATAACGTTAAAAAAAGTTAGTTTAGTTAAAAAAATTTTAAATTCATTTGTTTCAAATTTAAAATAGACAATTTGGAAGCGGCCGGTTTAGCTCCCCTGAACAACCTTCTTAACGAGTTTGGAGGCTGGCCCTTAGTGAGCCCTGCCGACTGGTCTGAAGCAAGCTTTGACTGGACTGTCTCTGTAGGTGAATTAAGACGTCGGCTGTATGACCCGGCTATTGTGTCGATCTATGTTGAAAGGGATTTGAAAAATACAAGTCGTTACCTTGTTTATGTAAGACTTTAAATGATACTTAATTAACTTTTCAGTTGATGTTAAAAATTGACTAAATGTAACATAAATTTTATCAATTACTAGGTTGACCAACCATCGTTTGGACTTCCAAGAAGCGTCCTCATTAACGCTGAAGCCTATGAAGAATTAATTGCTGCGTACCGAACTTATATTGTAGAACTGGCTCAAGCTCTCGGATCAACAGAAACTGTCGCTTCCCTCGAGACAGCTGCCCAAGAGATTATCAATTTAGAAATCGAACTCGCCAAAATCTCACTCTCTGACGAAGATCGATATGATGTCGATTCCATTTACCATCCATATTTGTTAAATGTCTTGCAAGACGAAACAGATGCTATTGATTCTACTTTTTCGGTAGGCATTTATTAATTGAACAAACTTAAAAACAGCTTTCAAATTGAAATTTGAAACAAAATAATTTTAGATTGACTGGAAAAAACTTTTGGACCAAGTATTCAGTTCTAGTGGAGTAACCATTCAAGAAGACGAACAATTGAATATTGCTGGTTTACCATATGTTTTAAGTTTAATTCCAGTTTTGAAGGACGTATCTCAGAAAACTATTGCTGATGCCATCGGACTCCGAGTTGTTTCCAGTTTTGCTTCTGAAACCACCCAAGCCTTGAGAGATATCAACTTCAAGTTTTCTCAAGCCTTAACTGGAGCTAAGGAACCACCAACAAGGTAACCGCTATGACGGTAATTTAGATGATATTAGAAGTTTTACAATTACTTTCGTTTTCGAAAATAAATGTTTATACCAATCATCTATATTAGGGAATCATCATGTGCTGGATCTGCCAACGGTAACTTCGGCATGGCCATTGGTGCAAAATACATCGCAGCAGCATTTGACAAAGAAGCTAAAGACATTGTATGAAAAATTTCATTAGGAAGTTTCAAATTGTATATAAATTATGGAAATGTATAATATTTTTTGAAATGCTTCCTAAAGGTTGAAGAGCTTGTGGAAAACTTGCGAGTGTCCTTCAAGGGACTTGTCACTGATGCTGAATGGATGGAAGATGTTACCAAAGTTGAAGCTCAAGCTAAGGCTGATGCCATCAGAAGTTACATGGCCTTCCCAGATTGGCTTGAAAATAAAACGGCAGTTGAAGAATACTTCTCAGGAGTAAGATTTTATTTCATTTACGTTGAGACCATAGAATACGATACAATTTCTCTTTTAACGATAATTTTTGGGATTTACACCTTAGCTCGACCTCGCTACTGGATCAGATGCTTATTTCCAAAGTATTTTGAACCTTGCTTTATGGTCAAGTGACCAGACTTTGGCAGCTTTGAGAACACCAACTTCCCAAGACGAGTAAGTTCCATGAATTGAATTCAGGTCAAATATGAATTAAATTTTTCATAAGATTCTTTTCTTTCTTAAATAGATGGTTGACTTATCCTGGTGTGGTTAATGCTTTCTACTCTCCTCAACATAATTCCATCAGTGAGTATTCTTTCGTTAAAAAAATTTTTAGTTAATAAAGAAAAATTTTAAAAATTACATTTCAATATTTAGCTTTCCCTGCTGGAATTCTTCAGCCACCATTCTTTGGAAAACTTCGACCTGCGTAAGCTATTTAAAGCTATAGTTAAATTAATTGTACAGATGTAGTAAATATTATAATTTGGATGCAGATCTCAAAACTATGGAGGTATTGGAGTTGTCATCGGCCATGAAATCACCCACGGCTTTGATAACCAAGGTTCTCAGTTCGATAAAGACGGAAATGCAATCAACTGGTGGGATGATGTGACAAAGGCAAAGTATGAGGAAAAGACCCAATGCGTTGTCAACCAATACAGTGACTTTTTCATTCCTTCCGTCAACTTAAATGTCAATGGTGAGCTTACCCAGGGTGAGAATATTGCTGATAATGGAGGACTCAGAGAGTCATTCAGGGCTTATCGACAATATGTTGACCAACTTGGAAAAGAAGAACCAAGACTTCCAGGACTTGAAAAACTTACCCCTAATCAACTCTTCTTCCTCGGATATGCCAACGTACATAATTTCACTACTTTGTAAATTCGATTCTTAAAACGTCAAACGTGGTTAAAACATTATGTGTTCAAATTTTGATTTAAAACCTTAGATTTGGTGTGAATCGATAACCAATGAGGGACTTATTAATCAAATTCTGACGGATCCTCATAGTCCAGCTCAATTCCGTGTTATTGGACCCTTGAGGAACTCATTTGACTTTGCTGAAGCCTATGCTTGTCCAGTTGATGCTGAAGGTATGAATCCACCTGAGGCTGAGAAGTGTACCGTTTGGTAATTCAAGAGTGGTATTTCTACTTAGAAACCTTGAACTTGCAAACTTAAATATATTTTTTGAGGAATTGACCGTGATATAAATATAATTAAAATGTATTTAATATAAGAATTTATTATGATTCTGAACAATAAGGAATTTCAAAATGTATCCACATCCATATTATTATTATTGTATTGTTGACAATTAAATAAATTTGTTGATTCATGATTTACATAAAAACATTTCTTATTCTTCAGTATTCTTCACAATTATGAATGAAATTAAAACTCATAATTATATAATACCAGTCTTATTCATATATAACGTTAACTATCAATTCAGAGAAATACATCTTAAGTTTTCCCGTGTCCTAAATAAAAAGTTAAAAACTTCAATACTTAATTTATACGCGATGGCTACAGATCATAAGGTACTTTATTTTCTCCAGCAGTCTTCGTGACTTTCAAAATCATTTTTACTGCAGAAAGATAAAGAAACTGCGTTGTAATGGAATGTAGTGATGATGATTTGATGACAAGTTAATTTATTTCTTTCAACAAAGAATGCCTACTACATTACATACAAGAATAAAGAATAATACTCTGACATAAAAAAGTGAGTAAAAAGTAAATGATTTAAAATGGAATCTCCAACAATCTCTCCTTAAATAGATTTGCATATACCATCCTTGCTCAACCCAAATCAGATCGCAGGTAATTAAATATGCACATAAACTTATGCAAATCATTCTTGCAGTTTTCCATGGGTGGCACAATCCTACTTACCTTCAGCCTATCAAGGGTCACAAGGTTACAATTTACATAGGAAATAAAATACCGGATGCAATGAGTTCCTTATTGTTTTGCTAGGGTGACTAGGGGTTCCTAGGAAATGTGAATAATACAATTGATTTCTAATTTTCTGCTCATGTCGGTTTTGTATTGCTGGTGAGATTAAATTTTCTACAATAAAATATGTTGACTAATCCTTCTACGTCCTAGCTATGTCCTTTACATTGAACTTCATTTTGTGGCTATTAAATAAAAATGAAATGCACTCGAGTGGAAATATTTCAGCGATACAAATTGCAAATCCTGAGAATAGTTTAGTTAATGTCTATCACTTCCTTGCATTGCATCGCACTGATGACACTTATTTTTCAATACTTAAAAATTCTCGGAAAACCTTACAGACCGTCATGATGGGCTTATCCAGGATCGGAAGTTATCTTTTTTTAATTTCTTGCATTTTGTTATCATTCGGTTGGACTTATGGAAATCCTCAGGAATATACCCGTAAGTACCCTAAGGATTTTTTTACTTATCCTACATTATTTATTTTATTTAGCTTATTGGGGTATTTTGAAATTATTAAAAATTGATTTCAAAAAATGATTTGTAAAAAGTACATTCCAGAAATGTTTTAAAATTTCGAAAAGACAAAGATTATAAAATTTTCTTGATAGTAAAATTGCAACTAAATAACTACTATAATTACTATTTGTATGTGAGATGACTGATGACTTATCTACAATTGCAGGTTCTCGAGGATTTTCATTTCCAGAAAATAATGCCAATCAATTGTCACATTCATATCCATCTTATCAGAGTCAACAACTGTCCGTAGTGCAAGGGGTTGGCGGAACAGGAATTTCTTGTGATAGTCCAGGCAAATTTGTCACCGCTCCTGACGGCTGCAATCGATGTTTTTGCGAGCAAAATGGGGAATTATCAGCCGCGTGCTCAAGGGCCCTTTGCCCACCCGGCTTCCCATCAGGAAATAAGAACAGATTTCGATTATTACCTTTGTGAAGGCTATTAAATAGTGTTTCCATCTTTGAATCTTCACACTTATTAAAAATACTGTTATTTTATTTCTATGAAACCCAAGCTGGATGTACTTTTTTATATGATTAAATTAAAGCAATAAATTGTATTTATTTTTGTTTTTGTCCTCGTTTTTAAACTTTTATCCTTAAAAGGATAAATCGTTATATAGGAAACGCATAGGTAACGCCTTTTTTTCAACTAAGCTGGAATTTACCATCATCCTAAGAGATTATAATTAATTATAATGCAATATGTAAAAATTACCAATGAGTTAAGAGAAGGAAATTAAAGACAGACAATAATAAAGTAAAAAAGAATTCAGATGTTCAAGTAAACATTATTAGTACAAGTTTATATTTTTCTCTAAATTAAGTAATGTACACAGTCTGTAATGTCTGTAATACTACAAATCAATTGTTACAAATATTTAGTTGGGTCAAGAAGAGTAAATTTTCCGATAGAATCAATCAACCAATCAATTTTTAAAACTTTGATATGCTCCATGTTGTGCTTTTTATCTTTCGGAGGCTCGTTTTTCTCATCATATAACACAACGTGGCTTGTAAGAACCAATTTATGGTTATTATCCTTGGCATGAAACCTGACAGGTGCTTCTAAGGGGTCCACTGAATCCGGTTGAGGTTCGCGATTGATAATGGAGCCGTCAGCATTGGTGATTAATTTTGCGAGTTCCTTTTTACTAATATTTCGGTAAGAACAGTTCTTATACAGATAAAACGACATACCGTGAAACAGTCCGGGATTCTGAAAAGAAAACAATTTTTTTAAAGATTGACGTTATATATTTTAGATAATTAAATCAAAAGTGTAACTTCATAATAGTTGATAGTTGAACTTGCGTACCCCAATTTCTTTATTCACTCGAGCATTAGCTGGCGCATCATCCCCGTCGAGACCAACGCAACCTTTGATTTCATACGATTTCGGTGGCAACAATTTTTTTGCAGATATGGAATCTTCAAGCCCTATAAATTTGCCGTGTTGAAAATTGCAATAATTCAGTAATATGAAAAAACTTTGTAAAATGATAAAAATAAATTGTTGAAGCAAAAATTAAATCATGGTTACATTTTGATTTCAGCATCCAAGCACCTTCAGTAATGCCAAAAAGATAACCAAATGAGAAGTCCACGGCCACTTTACCACGACTTTCTTTTTCTTCAGAAAACAGGATGTGGGTCACTTCGGGTCTAGTATAATTCATTAAGTATATAAAGTATAAAGTATAATTCAATAAATCATTAAATATATAATTATATGCCTGCCTATTACTTTTTCATTTTAATTACTATATACAGTACAGTTTGCATCAATCATATCATAATTACCTCAAATCTTTCGAAACCTTCAGTTTCAGTTCTTTCTCCACTGACTTTAACGTTTCCGGTGATACGTCATAGTTGATATATAGTAAAGCTTTAGAGAACTGTATTTCCAAAACAACTGGATCATCTTCTATTGCTGGGGAGTTAAGGATATCAGCGTCAGAATTGATTCCAGCAGCTTCGTCTAGTACTTTTTTGATATTTTCTTTCTCTGCAACATCTCTGAATATAATCGTGTTTTAATTAAAAAATTAGTTTAAAATCTCGATATAAAATCGACTTTAGTGTAAGACAATACTAGTGTTTCGTACCGTGGAAGCTTTCCCAGTTTATTTCTGACGTTAGGAGATGCAGAATGAGCCAGCAAAATCTTTACAATTTCAAGTAATCCATTCCTTGCTGCTTCATGAAGTGCAGATTCGTTATCCATTCCAGGGATGTTTGTGTTACACCCTTCTTCACAAAGCATTTTCACAACGGCAAGTCTACCAGTTCCGGAACCATTTATTGCTTCGTGCTGTTAAAAAGTTACAAACGCTATTAGGAATGACTGCAATTAAAATTAGTAATTTATTAAGTTTACAATTTAGTCAAATATTTGAGATTAAAGATTAGATAACTACTCGGCTAGACATACCAATGGGGTCCATCCAGCATGATCTTGAGCATTTATATCAGCTCCCTCACTAATGAGTAGTTTTGCTTTCTCCACATGTCCAGCACGGCAAGCCACGTGAAGTGGAGTTTCTCCCTTCGGATTCCTTTTGTCAACAGCTGGAGAAGATAATGAGCGGTTAGCATTACCAGATGCCACACTGCTGGATGTTGAGCTTTTCTGACTTCGATTTCCTCGAACAATTTTTGCTGGAGTTACATTGTCGGTAGGTGTGGGAGTCATTGATTTTTCCTTAGTCGTAGCAGATTTTGAATTACTCAATTTTAAAGGATGAAGCAGGACTTTTGCAGATTTTTTGTCATCCTTCGTAGTTGCAGTTTTGAGCTTAGGTGACTCAAACTTTCGCTTTTGTTTCGGAGCGTCTTCTGTTATAACGGTTGCTACACGTTTAGATCTTCTTGCAACAGAAACAGGCTCGTCATCTTTCTTTGCAGTGACTTTTTCTGCTTTTCCATACGGAGTCAATGCCGGAGGCGGCGATTTGCCCTTTTCATCGCTCGTGAATCCTAATTCATCAGCAGCACAATTTTCATCATCCTTCATCTCCTTCGTATTTATTTTCCGCTTTTTTCCTTTTGCATTTTCACCTTTCTTGTCTTGCCCTTTTCGTAGCTTTTGCGCTTTGGGATATGGGGTGAGACTAGGAGGATCTTCTTCGTCATTCTCGGACTTGGGAATATCATCATCAAACAGATCAATGTCCGAGTCTGACAGACTCCCTTTGGTAACATTCTTTGATGAATTGTTTGGATTGCTTTTGCTTTTAGATTTCGATGTTTTCTTATCTGGCCGAATTTCAGACTTGGTACTGGTTGTCTTCTTGCCGATGTCCTGCTTTTTCTTTGCAGACCTTTTAGGTTGAGGCTTTTGGAAATCTTCATTCTCACTGGAATCAACGTCATCCTCAAAGTCGTGGTTTCCAGTAGTTTTGTCGACGTTTGTGGTCTTATCAACCAAGCTTGGCCCTTTGGATCCGGGTCGAATTGGAGTTCCCATTATACTGTTCAAAGACAACAGACTTTCCTCGTCAGACTCAATAACTTTAGAATGTTTGTTTGCAATTTTTCCTACTTTCTTTCGCGTGGAAGTTTCCACTTTATCTGCCTTTGCTGAGTCGACCTTGGATATGTCTTCTTTCTCAGTAATTGTCTTCGTAGTAGTATTGCGAGGGGTCTTAAGATTTGTTACTTCTGAGGAGTTATTCGAATTCTTTTTTCCCCTCGGCTTATCTTTTTGATCAGACGATATAGCGCTACTGCGAGACACTGAGTCTTTCTCCTTCTTAAGAACTTCAGCATTAAGAGCTTTCTCTAAACTTTTCATCCCTGCTAGAAAGGTCGATGCAAAAAGATCAGGAGTCGCATCTTTAGCTATGGACAAGGCACCACAAGTTACGCAAGAATTCCCAGCTACGGTTGAAACGCAATCTTCGCAATATTTGTGCTCGCAAGTCCCTAGCATGTACACTTTGACTTTGGGCAAATCTCCACTGAAAATTTCAAAGAAAAACAAAATGAATATGGAATACTTCACTCCTCTATCACCTATTTAATATGAAATTATGATCTTTCATCTCTTAAATTGTATATACATATACAATATCGCCATTGTTTACAAACAGTTATTCTCGGTATAAAAATTAAGAATTGATTTTCAAAAATGTTAATAGATAAACAGAATACATGACTTACCATTTGACACATGAAATCATCTTGTAAATCTTTTCCATACTCGCCTGAGTTTT
>JAQFYJ010001170.1:0-10017 GCA_034694685.1 Isotoma anglicana | reverse complement strand
TAGTCAGGTTGTGGGTTGGGACTGAAGCTTATCAAAAGTTGTGACGACGCAGACCTTTCACCTTTAGCTCTTTTTGAAATTTTGAAAAGTATACTACAAAAACTTCCAACTTGCTAACTTCTGTCATCTGTAAGAAGTTAAAATTGCAAACTCAATTTTACAATTTGGTGTTTGTTTTGTGATTCAGAAATTGAGAAAAGAACTTTGACCTAAATATTGTCTTAAGTTTTATCTTTATCAGCCAATTGGTCGGTGGGTGGTTTATTTAAAGATTACATAAAACTTAAGTGTTGTCATTCATTTGAAAATAGAGTATATTTTATAGTCATAATAAGGGTCTTCATTGAGATTGAGATAAGTTAACAAATTCAATAATATAATTGGTTTTATTTTTAAGGAAAATCCTTATTTTTATTTAACTTCCAAGTCTGATGGTTTTGCAATTGGAATAAATGGTTATACATAATACATTTGTATTTGTACCTTACTTGGTTGGATAGTTTATGTATAGCACTGTTAGTGAACTTCTGTTCACCGTTGTAAAGGAAAGCTCTGATAGTTTAAAGTTTGTGAAGAGTTACGTGTATTATTGTTTTATTCTGTAATCAGTAGTTGTAGTTGTGAAACTCTCGTTGAATAGCTGTAACTGATGTTAGTTAAGCAGTTAGAGTTATTGAAAAGTAACCAAACCGGTGCCTAATTCTAGATTTTTTATTCATTCATTCATCATTTACAAAGTGTATAATTTTGATGTAAGGAAAAACTTTAAATATTTCGTGTCATTGTTTAATTTTTTTCAGATGGATTACGTGTTAGTAAATCAGATCTCACATTTACAATTCAATAGCAACAGAGATAACAAGATAAATTTGCTAGATTCTGTACCTAGTGAAGACTTTTGACCTTTGTTTCTCCACATGCATCTGCACCTCCGCCTGTCATCATCTTGCTTGGACAAACTGATTGAAAAGAAGAGGTGGAAGATAATTTTGGATCGGAATATATGACAGATGCAGACAGACTGATTGGATTCATATCAAATATATTTTTACATTTTAACCTAAACCTGAGTGGTTCGATTGGATTATCAAAATTATAAACAACTTAATGAGGAATCCACAAGAAATGACCGACTGATTCTATATACCTGAGTTTTGCCGTAAACGTAGGGAGTCGAAACTCTCGAAACTATTCGAAACCCACCTGCGGCTGACGCCAAGCCTTATTGCTCAAATTCAAATTGTTTGTTCTGCTACAAGAAAAAAAGTTGGAAATAATGGTGACTGGTAAGTCGGTTGGTTTATTTAATTGTAAACGATAATGTGAGTGAAATAGATAGTTATAGTGTCAGATTTTTAAGATTTATGATTGTCGATAGTTAATTTTTATGGTCTTCACTTCACCTTCTAGAGTGTTACAGTGGTATTATATAGTTATTTCTGCGATTATAATACCAACATCAGTAAATATAAATATTTAATAAAAACATCAATCTGCGTTAGTGCTAAGCCTAAACCAAAGCTAAAGTACAGGTAGGCTTAATAGAATAAAAAATTATTATTTGGCCTTAGTTCTTGCATTATGCTCAAATAGCAACCACAATAAGTTTTAGAATTTCAGAATAAAAATATCCCGAATCTAGATCGACAAAATTCAAATTCAAGGTTTTTATACTTCCGCCGGTAAAATATAATACAATACACAGCAAGTACTACTAAATGCATCCATTCTGCTTCAATGAAGGTGAAACATTGAAAAATAGAAATTATACGAGTATATGAAAACAGTTTCGTAAAGTTAGGGTTACTAAATTAATCCCATTGTCCGGGAAGCCTTGTTATGCTGTTAATTAAAACGTAAAATAATCATAAGAATGAAATTGAAAGAGCAGAAGCTAATGAAGCTAACGGAAGTCGATCGAGAAACTGAGTTAGCGGGTTGACTTTGTTTTGAAAACCCCGAATGTTGGTTCGGAGTAGGAATCGATTTTTTTCCTAGATCAATAAAATTCAAGATTTCAGCAGCAGATTCCTGAGGATATATAGGCTTAGGAACGGTTCACAAATTATTAGGGCCATGTATTTGACACATGTTAATTATGGACTTCATCTGAGTAAGGAACCCTAACACTTACGATGAAGGTAGGCTTTTCAAGGTTTGCATTTGGCCAATATAGACCAATCATTAAATTAAATTTATAACACATGGTTTATGCATTAATTGCTTAGTGAGTAGTAAGTAGTGAAAGTAGTGAAAGTTCCTTCCATGCGCGAATAGGACTAGGAGAAAATTGTTGCTCCTATCTAGCATTCTTCAAAAGATGATGAGTTCAGTCAGTTTAGAAGTATTTGGGAGCAGTAGGGATTCCTCCCGATTCCCTAAAGTTGAAAAGGAGGCCAACCTGGCCAAATCATTATAAGGTTGGCCTGACTTACCTTGTCTACTGCACTAAATTCAGCTATCTATCCTACTATATATTTTAAACACATTCTGATTCTGATTACAATTTTGTTTGTGATAATGATAAAAATATAATACTTGTCAAATTGGAAGTTGGTGCTAAGTAATTAAATGGGTGACAATTGAGAAGTGATGCGAGTGATAATGATTATAGATAAGCCATTTGATTATAAACTGATTCCTCCGATTTTAGCTGCCAAAAGTTTTGTTTCAATTTCAATACAAAGAGTTTCATGTTCACGTTGCAAATGTGGTTAAATTCCTTGAGTTCATCATTTATAATGATTTGAAACATTATAATTATTTGACCTAAAAGTAAGACTATATTGGGATTGAAGACAAACTGTAAAAAGTTTATTGAGGATAGTTAGGTTAGACAGACAGAAAAGTAGATTAATGCATTAGGTGATATAAAGGCCTTGATGGCCTCATTTGTGAAGCGCTGTTGTTGCTTCGACATCCCTGAGGACGTAGTAGATTCAGTCCTCTTCAAATGTACCAGTCCTGACTGTAAGCGTGTTTTTCATGTCTTGAGATATTTTGAAAAATGTAATTGTGACTGATTTTTTAAATTGTAATTTCAGGTTGTTGTGGGTGCTGTGCACCTAGATATAAGAGATTAGTTGACAGCGTCTTTCCACGGGACCCTCAGGTAAACGTCTGTACCTCACAAAATCTTTTTCTCTAATTATATAATTTTCCTTTCTTTCCTCCTACTAAATTGAATTTAAATGTCTAATGAATTATAAATCTTGTGATATTTTTAGGATGGCCTGGTCAAAGCAAATATGGAAAAGTTAACATTTTATGTCCTCAGCTCTCCCGAAAAATTGGATCGAGTTGGGGAGTATTTATTTCAAAAGGTCAGCAGAGATATTTATAGAAAGAGAAATGGGTAAGTCCAATGTTTGTAAATTATGTATTTTCCAAATTCTAATTATTGTTAATGAACTTTTAGTATATGGTTGAAAATATTGTGCATAATAATGCTTCACTTCTTATTTCTGTTTCTTTTATAGTTGTGTTGTAATTGGAGTCGAAGCAATGGACCAACTTCTTCAAGCATGTCACTCACAAAGTTTAAATCTCTATGTTGAAAGTTTTCTTCGCATGGTTCAAAAACTTTTGGAATCTACAGACCCAAATCTACAGATTTTAGCTACTCAATCTGTAAGTTTCATAATTTTTGTGTAAAACTTTTCTCGTTTACTATAAACTTTCTGACCCAGAATAGTGAAGCGTATAAACTTTGAGATTAAACAATTCACTTTTTCTTATTTATTTCAGTTTGTAAGTTTCGCAAGTATCGAGGAAGATACACCATCATATCATCGCCGTTATGATTTCTTTGTTTCCAAGTTTGCTTCAATGTGTCATAACAATTCGTCGAATTTCGTACTCAGATCAGAAATCCGGGCGGCTGGTATCCGTGGGTTAAAGGTACGTGGAATGAAAGTCAAGCAAGGGCTCTGAATTCTTTATTTTACAATAGAATTATTGTCTTAAACTTGTCTCATTTTTTCAGGGCGTAGTAAGAAAAACTGTATCGGATGAACTAGTAGAAAATATATGGGATTCATCTCATATGGAAAAAATAATCCCTTCTTTATTATTTAACATGGAACAAGGACGGTAAGTTGCACTCCAAATCCTCAAAGAATTATGGTTTTCGTGAAAAATAGAGTTTGAATTATTTCAATTTTTTACATTATGCTAAATCCGCAGATCTTAGGGGCTTTCATGGTTTTTTTTGCCGAATTATCAATTTGGTAGTGAAGATTGTCTATATTGAAGGGCTTCTTGAGTTATTCAATTCGAACCAATCCGATTTCCACTTACATTTAACAGTATATATGGCATGAAAAATGAAATGCTAAGGGTCGATAGAGATATTCTCTAAAGTTCATTAAGCTTCTTCTACTCCTCTTAAGCCATAATAAATTGAATTAATTTGTGTACGCGACAGGGAGAGAAATCCATAGTAAAAATGTTAGGAGTTTGGAGTGGATGAAACTAATCTGATTAGTTGTTGTTGGAGGCAGTAGTGCCTAGCATGTGTATATTACGTATTAAGCCAATAAAACTAGTGTGTTTTTATCTATTGGTTCCAGGAAAAGTTTAGTTAGAGACGAGAACGATGCAGTGGCAGAAAACACGGGTGAAGATGAATTAGACGCCCCAAAATTGGCAGAAAATTGCATGAGAGATTTAGTTAATAAAGCAACATTTGGACATGTTCGAAGTATAGTCAAGCCTGTCCTCCAGTAAGTCCACCATACTTGTCACTTGCATTTTAAGATATTATTTTTAGACAAGTTGTTTACGAAATGTGTATGTTTATGATTTTATTTAACAGTCATTTTGATGTGTTCGAATTGTGGGTGCCAAATGACTTTGCGGTGCACACTTTCCGAGTCGTCATGTTTTCTATACAAGTAAGTGTATAAAAAACCCCCAAAAATTGTCTTGCATTTAATAAAGCTAACCTAAAACTGATTTTGTATCTGTCGCTTCAGTCTCAATACTCTTATGCCGTGATAGAAACTTTGATGAATCATATGGAACAGCATAACAATAAATCAAATGCAAAGATAAGGACAAGCATGGCGGATGTTTTAGCTAAAATTATTGACATTGCTGCTGGTGAAAGTGTCGGTACGTGGTTGCTTCTTTATCGATTAGATGAGGTTGAGCAGTTTAATTGCTTTCCTCCAGCTTTACTAGAATTTAGAGGATTTAAGATTTAAACATTACTTGGGCAAAAACAGGTCCATCGGTGTTGGAGATTGTGAATGCGATAGTCCAACACCTGCAAGTGTCTACAAAAATGGAAGGAGTTGATGGAGATGAAAAGGCCTATAGAGAAACTTTGATCTCTGCACTTGGGGAGTATGTAACTCACTTGCCAGACTACCAGAAAATTGAAATTATGAAGTTTATCATGCAAAAAGTGCCGTCCCGTTCTGAAAGTAGTCAGGCACATAGGTTGCTACAAAATATGCTCCTGAAATCCCTTCTTATGGTATGTTTAAAAATTATTGTGTTGTTTGAAAAAAGTGGCGTAGGATTTGTTTGATTACGATGTATATGACTAAAACGATAGTTTCTAAATTTTAATAGGTGGGATCCAAGTATCGAACGACCTATTTAAGTACAACATTTCCTCTATCATTCCTCCAGCCTTTGTTGACTTTAAGTCAAGATGATGATGCAGAACTGAGGCTTTTAGTTCAAAACATTCTACACACGTTGATTGATAGACATCAAAATAGGGACAAACTTCTCTCGCCTACGTAAGCTTTTAATTTCATTATCTAAGTACATCGTTGAACCTTTTTATCCCTGTTCATAACCGTGGAAAACCCATTAGAGTGTAACGTGATCTTTCTATATCTGTCGATCATGTTGCTCTTTTCATTATTTTTAAAGCAATTATTAATACTTTCTGCTTTCCCACAAAATATCTATTAAGTGAGTGTTTAGTTTTGAGTGAGTACCTTTAGCAGTAGTAAGTATATAGTAACAATATAGTAGTTGGTAGGACTGAGGTTTAGATTAAATGCTGAAATGTACTTGTTGTAATTAGAGATTTAATAGTTCTAGTGAAGTGCAATAGGGTGTGATTAATTTTATTTTTACTGTTATTATTCTAACACAGGTACTCGATTAAGTAAATGATAATGATTATGTTTTTCTTTATGATTAACCTTTAAATGATTATGGTTTTGATAAAGATTAAAACTGGATGGGTTGGGAAGCGAACCTTGTACACGGACGGATATCCTGTTCGTTAAAAAGAATGGAGCTGAAATATTCAGTCATATGTTTGCAAGTTTAGAGAAAACGAACAATGGAATTAAGAATATGAATGCAGTTTACACCACTGTGGCTCTTTTCTGTGTAGAATTGTTTTGTGAAGATACACTTTTCGATTTCGTCAGACTCATCATTAGTTTTCAAGATTTAGCTATAACTTCGAGTGTTCTTAGTGCTTCACAGAAAATTCATCTACATTGCATCGCCCTCTCACTGTTTGCCCTTGTTAGCCATTCTCTTCCTATTCTTCAAGACTACAGTAACAAGGTAATCCATGATTTCAAATTAAGTTTGACTTTTTATGGTTTTAAGTTATAAAACTATCCATACTCTGTCTGACAATACTTTCTTAGCCTTAGTTTCACTAATAATATCTACAAACAAAAAACTTGTTTCGCAAGAAGTTGGCAATTAGCATTTGTGCTGACCTTTGACTTCGTTTTATTATCTGGGTTGAAAATTTTCAATTAAGTTGTAAACTTTTTCTAGATCATAGGTGTTGTTTGAATTGCTGATTTTATATAGTTTACATAGTGTTTCATGTTACGAGTTTTCTTATTTTTATTGCTATCTCTTAAGATATTGGCAAGTTGTCAGAAATCGACAAGTTTTGATAGAAGTTGTTGAGTAACTCAGGTGTAAATGCCTTTATTTATTTATGTATTTTTACTCTTATTTTAGGTCATAAAAGCAAGAAGAGAGCATTGTATTCATCTTTTACCTCCTTTGAAAATTCGTTACGAAGTTTACGAGCCTTCACAAAATATCCATGATTCCTGTCTGCTAAAACAGGATGCAATATTTGAGATTTTAAAGAAAGAAGGGATTGAACCAACAAGTAAATTTTCTTCGTATTCATTCCCTCGACATTCTTGGGTCGATGCTCATATGCAGTCCGGAAGCACCACGGATCTCAACTCTATCAGCGTCGAGGTTGACTCGGGCGCTTCTACTCCAAGCGGCGCCAAGGTAAATTGTTTTTTGTTTTTATAAATTTGTAATTGTATGTTAACATGTTAATAGTTGGAGTTAAAAATTATCGATTAATGAATTCAGAAGACAGCAGAGCAGGAAGTCATGACGGTTGAAAGTTTAAAGAATCTACTAAATGAGCCACCTGAAATTCGTAAGGAGCTTGAGTCCCAGAAAAGAAAAGATTTAAGTAACACTTTTAAAACGGCTCCTTTTGAAGATCTAGTGAGCAAAGCAGCGGCGAGGGTAACTTTGAAATAATTTTAACCATGAAATTGATGGTTTTGTGCTAAATTTGAAACGGAAATGATTTTATATTAACACAGGGTGGAAACCTTCAAAATAAATTGTCAGAAATATTCACGAAAATGGCAGTTTCGTCTCCCACGATGGAAGCTACAAATCGGAACAATAATCCAGTTAGTAATCATGTAGGCAATAAAGTTCAATTTCCTCAGATGTTTCAGTTGTGAAATATCTTAAAGTTTACCTATTTAAACCAAGAATGTTGACGATAACATTAATTAGTTAGAAGTAGACAGAATGCAATTGTTTTGCATTGTGAGACATGGTGATGATATTCAACGGTAGGCATTTAGCTTCTGAAGAATACTGGGTGACTGGAGATCAAATACACCGAGTGATCAGCCTTCAAGAAAATTTCTATCAAACGCCCCGATTAGACTTAAAAACGTTAATTGATCCAAATGAAAAACTATTTGAAGCAATTACAACATCTTAATCTTGTACGCTTTGTCGAAATTTTTTAGCCGGCAATCACCTTTCTCCAGCATTATTTGACCGAGTAGTCATCTTAGCAGCCAAGAGAAAAACAAAATGTGGCCACCTCTAAAAGCATTCAACACGGAATTCAGATTTGTATTGACGTAAATGATAAATGAAAGTAGGTAACAAATTTTAACATAACTCACGTTTCAGACTCAGCTGGTGCTCCAAAGAATTATCCTAAGAAGATATACATAAACGTAGTAATTATATTGATTATATTATGAGGTGATAAAAAATTGTTCAACTGAAAGTTTTAGAGAATAATAGAAAAGAGGAAAACATAATACTATTATTCAGATATAGATATGTAAAAAGTCAAACTCATAGATTAAAAAAAGTGAAGGTTTCATTGTTATTATTCCTTGACATACTGAAAGAGTTTATAACATGATACTTATTAAATCGACTATTCGACAAATTTATTACTAAAGTTGACCATAATTGATGAGAATGTAACAGAAAAATAATTTCTTGGATGGTTTATATTCGTGAAATCTCGTATTGTACTTCGTTAACTTATAATAATCATAATTAATTATAAAACTCAAACTGTTATTGTGCCTATCTGTTGCAAATAAGTCTTTAATAGATAGAAGACTTTTCCTAGTTTAAAAAGACAATTGTGAAAAGTAATAATAATGCTTTGGATTCATTTTCATATTGAAGAGTTAGTAGAAGTTTAATGATGCATAATTTTTCATTGAAGTCTATCTTTGTCTTCGAATAGATAATTCTCCTAATCTTTGAAATATCTTCTTACATGAAAACTATATTAAACTCTGTAATTATCGGAATGAACTTACCACTCCATAACTGCCTATCCTTCTGTATTGTATCCTGTTCAGTATTTGCAGCTAGTAGATAAAACGAGTTTGACTAATAATATTATTATTACCTTTCGAATCGTATTGTTATTGTATCAAGAATGTTTCTAATTTTAAATATCTGTGTTGATTGTTGATAAAGTACGTTTATAAAAAATGGTATTGCATGTATTTTTATTCCATTAGGTAAACCTGAATATATCATGTCATACTATGTCTATCAGTATAGAATATTTATCTAGATATATATTAAGTTATGCACAAAGAGTATTCCCAGGATTTGTACGAAAAAATAAATAATCTATACTGTAATATCTGGATCAGATTTTGACGTACCTGGAATTTAGTGAAAGTAGAAAAGTTGTAAAAAGTGAGAAGAAGAAAATAAAAAAAGAGAGCAGAGACTCTTTAAGCCAGAGTGTTTACTTTGAATGAGATAAATATTCGTATTTACTTGAAATGCGTTAACGTTATGCTGCAACTAGAACAGTGATGCTTTTAAAAGTTAATTTGTGTATGTAAGTGTCAAATTAAGATTTGAAAGTTATACAGTCAACGACGATGATAAAATACAATTTAATTCTAACTATTACCAGACAAATGAACTGATCTTTCTGGTAGTAAAGTCTGAAAGTGCATGCACAGATAGTTCTGATTTCGGGGTGCACATTTGCGGTTTACCCGTTTTACTGAAATCGTTTAGTTTGAAATATTATTTTGTTTGCCATTAATCATCTATTTAACTTGTATGAAACTCAAAAGTTTCTTGAACCGGTTTGCCACACTCGGCTAGATTGTATATTTTGTAATTTGTAATAGACAGACACGGAGTAAGTCAAAGCTCTACTTTTTTGGCAGAGTTCCAACAGATGCGTTGGAATGGAAATTGGAAATGAACTAAATAAATAGGTGAGGGATAGATGAATAGAGTGGAAAAGACTTGTCAAATGCTAAACAGGGTAGAGTGTAGAGTACAACTAGTAGAACCGAGTTCCTCAGTTGAAATTGAAATTATCCTTGTACCCATTTCGTAGTTCGTGATTATGCCTATACTTTACCATACAACTTCCCGACCGAACCGAATAATTAATTTCGAATGGGATAAAATGCTAATTTTTGATAAAAAATGTCTTCTAAGCTACTCAGAGAATAAGTA
>JAQFYJ010001169.1:0-10022 GCA_034694685.1 Isotoma anglicana | reverse complement strand
CATTTTACAATGGTTTATTTTCTCATAGTGTTTTAAATATGCAAAATTAGTGTAGTTAAAAGTAGTATCAGTGTAGTTTCGTATTGCCTTTTGTAAATAAAAAGAAATGAATAAAAAGTTCACTTTACAAGCATTTATTAATGTCACTCTGACTTCAGGTTTAAAAAATTCATATTCCTATTTTAAATTTCAAGAATGTTTACAAACTCAGCATAAAATCCCATTGTTTATGTTGTTTGTAAAATAAATCAGCGAGATTCTCATTTCCCCACACTCGAATGCTGAATTAGGTCGACATAAGATCAACTTAAATAGAAGTTTAACAAAACTTTGTAGCTGGAAGCAGCATGAGGCATGTACTTTCATGTGGTTCTTACTAATATCAAATGATGTCATTCAGAGGTCAGAGTAAGCCATAACGGTACTTTTCACCTTTATGGCTGGATAGTTAAGTAGAGAGATTTGATAATCCCAAGCTCAGGGTATTATATTTGCAATAGGGATGCAAATAAATGGTACATTCGGTCATTACTTTGACTTTCAGTGTTATGGCTTAACTTCTCTATGCTTTGTGTAAGCTCTTGTAGTTTGTGCTCATCGCTAATGGTAGAGTTAAAAATGGCACTGTAATTTATTCGTGATTTCATTCTGCTTCCCTCCCCGTGATTAAAGGTGCAATTCTAAATTCGGCAGTTTTAGCAAGGATATTTAATTATCGTATTATGGGTCCTTAATCTCTGTAATATAATAAACAACACAATCTACGTTGGAAAGATTGGCTCGCTATTTTGCTAGGGTATTTTACAATGTGTATGGAATTTCAGGAAGGAGGATAATTATATATTTCTTATGTGAAACAAAATGACGAAAAAATCTTTTAATTTAAAAAAAGCCAAACCAATCAATGCTGTAGTAGCTAATTCGTTTATTTGAATTTATTTTTACAGGCATATATAGCAGATACATTATTTTTTTGCTGTTATCTGAATTAACTTCAGTTTCATAATATGCAAATAAACGTTCATGACTTTTAAAATTTAATCTAAACCAAGGAATAGAGGAACGCAACCAAAACTTTCATAAATATTTAAATTTAGTGTGAATTTACCATAATTGTTGATGAATGATTTATCATGAGTTTTGATAAAATATATATAATGACGTAATAGGATACTCGGAAAATGAAACGCGTTCTAACTATACAATTAAAAGGAATTGTATAGAAAGGAAAACGAAATCAATTTTTCATTAAAATTTTATGATTTGTAAAGCACCTGGATAAATCAGAATTTGTAAAGCTTTCTGTTGGATAAAACCACAAAAATAAAACCTACACACTTTCCAGAAGAATTTCTCTACGCAGCAACGTCATTCAATGGTTATAATCACCAAACTCAATTCAACTAAATTGAATATTATGCAAGATCAGCTTCCTTTTGATGATGTATTTATAAAGGTAGCATACAAATTTAAAAGCGTGAATGTGTAGAATGTGTAAGCAGAAAAAACAAAAATGTATACAGGAGAGAAACTTTAATTGGTTTAGGTTTCAATAACGTGTATTACATTAGTTTCTTTATGGAAATTGTAAAACTACTGAAAATAACAACTTTGTATGCAGTTTGCAAGTTTTCATTGAAACTTACAATTGCATTGATCAATTATTTATGAAATTGCACTATGAAAAAGATAAAAGAGAAATGCGATATTGTAAAAGAAAATAAAAGTTTGATGATAGAAAAAAAGTTAAAAAAGATGTAAAAAATATATATGGCTAGCTACTGGATAACAAATTGTAAGCGTAGGTGGAGAAAGTTGAGGCTAAGTAAACTACGAGTATTTTGAAGCTGTCCAAATATAGCGAGAAAAATCCTGAATGGCGTGAACGGAATTCTAGAGTTCGTTTGTTCTTCATCGTTTTAAGACCAAGAACATTTTCCTTTGAGAAGCGTTAAAATCCCTTTCAGGCATTTCTATTCGTATTCCGTTCAGATTTATTATTATTGAATGTGGATCGGAAGATTTTGTGAAGAAGATCAAGGCCTGTCTGCCCCTTTGTCTCCTTTTATCATGTAGTTATACACACAGAGTTCACACCCCGGCTCTACTTAAGGCTCTTTCGTCATGTCGGCTTTCATCATATTACGTAAATGGACGTGCAATTGCTTACTTGAAAAAATACTGACGGGGACGAATTGTTCTGCAAAACTGACATCCTTTGTTTTATATATGGCATCATTTATACCTAATAAGGTCCTTGATATGAAACAATGTCATCCATAAAGATTTCATTTTTAATAGCTAAATAATTATTTAATTACGATGCATATTCGTCTTTAATTATGTTACCTCATCAAATTCGGTATTTTTTAAATAACAAAAACCTTGCAGCAATTTCAAAGACAAAACCCATTATAAATTTATAAACCCAAATTAATTATTGCTAACAAGATCTTTCATATGTACTTTGAAAAGCTGAATATTTCAACTGTATTGTACTCAACCCCACCGTTCCAAACAGCTCAAACACGCCACGAAGGGACAGAGATCGAGGATAAAAGGAAGTAGGTAGCAAGAGTGTTTCCCGTCTTTGGAACAGATGCCTCTATCGTATCTAAGAGAAAATCGAAGCCCGTATCCCTGCTTACGGATTATTGATACAACAAAACTAGAAAGGTACTTTCTTACTTCCTATAGGTACTTTCTACTTTCTCAATTCATGCTAAAGCAACATTGTTGCATAGGGTTACCAGTTTTGTATGCAATTGTCTTATCCAAAACTTAATAAAAAACAAAGGCAAAAAAGTTTAAATTAGTCAACTGTAATTTTATATATATTTTAAATTTCATACCCATGCATTTTCAAAGCTTAAGAATATTTATGCACGAGGATTCCTGCAGTGCAGAAATTATATGCTTTTCGTTTGATATAACGTTATGAAGTTAACAGATTGTATTATACTACCTTAATGTTGCAGATTAAAGTGGAATTTTAGCATTGACGTTTTAAAAACTTTTAATAAGTGTGCGAATTCTAGAGGTAAAGGTATATAGTCCAATAGAAGCAACAGGTGGATTTACAAAATTGAACCCGTTTCTACTACATCCACTATATGGATCAATCAGACCTTCCGTCAGACCGAACCGACATTCCATACAAATGTTTGATCGACATAACAAAACTTACCAACAGGGAAACACACCTAGCGTCACTTTTTTTCTAGCATAAGATTTCATTTAGCATAGCAACACTAGTTTAAAGTTACAAATCACAGTAATAAGAGCCAGGTTGCAGATTTTTTTTCTTATGAGTTGTGCCTTACTGCAGAACAGTTAGAATCTTGGAGTATTTGCATATTGTGACTTTTGTGACCAGTCGTGTTAATTTCCTCTAGACTAGCCTTGAACTGCGCGATTCTGCCAAATGAAGGTTAGATTTTCTTATAAAATCTTTTTGCAAGAAAGCACACGCCATTATTTGTACAAACGGCATTGCTAGATTAACCACGGAATAGCTTCCAACTTGCAGAATTCCCTCAAGGGAAAAGCTCATGTTTGAGTGAAAGCATTATTACAAAAATTGCAACGAAACCTCGGCCTACACCTTAATTGGAGTGAAATATTTCCAAAATACTCATCGACCTTTTTAAAGAAGTACAAAAATTTAAAATATGATGGCTGAAAAGATTTCTCAAATAAGTGCCACGAGTGCTTCTTCCCTTTCGGACTCGGCGTTCAGAGGTTCCTCCGGCTATTACACTTATACAAGTCCACCCAGAGTTGTGCATGGGAAACTAAAACGCTATCGAAATAACCTTCCAAGGTAAATCCGGATTTTTATTTCCTCTTTTATGTTCATTTTTTGCAAATTGCAATGAGCTAATTTCAACTGTGATTTGGAACATTGACAAGTGTACATGCAAGGGATATTGGGGAATCGGCAGGAAATCTAAATATGAAATATCGAAGGAAGCTATCAAAGGAAAAATATTAATGTTTAGCTTCATTCCGTAAAGTATTGCGTATTACACAGAATGGACAATTTTATGCCATTGACTAATAATCTTTTAGACAAAAATCATAAAACCTGTGTGTCTCTGTCTAAGACTAAATTTGGGCAGACATGATTTTTATGCTATAACTTGCATTTCAAGTACATTGTTCCTTTAATTGTCGAATTAGCCCAAAGATATAAAGAAAAATACTCCAGCCAAATATAAAAACCAGTACAAGGCAGATTGAATTACTTTCGATTGTTTCGAATAGGAAGCCAAAATCCGTATTTATTTTTAGTTCCTGCTTATTTTTGATTTCCTTGGCCATTTGTAATTATAATGATAGATTGACGTAATAGCATTAGGTAGGCGTAGGCATAGGCGTAGAGACTATTTGATTTTCCGGTTTATGCCAAACCTCAAAAGTAAATTGTCATTAGTGTACTACGCTATAACATTATTAATAGCCAATTAGGAACCTAGAAGTTTTATGTAGTATGGATAAGCAATAATATTATTTACTATTTGTAAATCAAGAAGAAGGCTATGGGTTGATTCAGTCCAGAAATCCAATAGGGGATCTGCAGAGGTAAAACTCTAATCGGCAATTACAGTTTCCCGAACTAAAGAACAAAGAAAGGAAATGGAATGGAAGTATAATATAGGAATGAATACTATATGGTCATTTTTATAAAAGGAATGTGATTCCATATTCTATTAAAAAAACTAATTCTACCTTACAGTACAGTCAGTACAGATGAAGGACGTACAAGAGGGCAAATGTTATGTATTCGCCTTCAGTCATTTTGACTATAGGCTAATGAGTAAATGTACATAAAAAATATTGCAGTTCATGTGAATGGTAAATGCTTTTTGTTTTTCTTATCAGCACAAGTACGATTTTACCATTCATATTAATATATAAAAGTATGGTATTAAGTATCGGCAAGGATAAGAGAAATTGGTAAAAAAATTCCTTATGGCATTATAATCAATATGCAGAAGTACATACAGGAAAGGAAATTTCACAGGCTAGAAAAAGTAAAGAGAAAGGTACTTGAGTTTTTTTTAGAGAAAAAGCATAATACAACTGTGCATAAGACTTTACTAGAGTTTTAGAGGTAAGAGAAGGACAAACAGTTGATAACCACCAGCAGGGACTCAACTGAACTGCTACAATTTAGGTAGATCTGGTGGCAAGCTCTTTTTCTCTACCTTTGCTACTCTCAGCAAACTTTCACATTCATTTGTGGTGTGGTGGAATGTACTCCTGGATCGATAAACCATGGGGTTTTGGCGAAATCGGTATGATATGAAATCGGCAAGTTAAGTCAGTCTTGTCTCAGCCATGCTGGAACACGAACCAGCAAATGTCACTGAGGTTTCCTGTACCACGACCACTTTGGTCAAGTTCCATTCCGGGCTTAAAAAGCGGCCAAATTATATGAAAAAGTCTAAGGGTTTCAGTCCCGGAGGTGGAGGTAGTAGTGGTGGAGTAGTGAGTCCTTCAAGTGTCAGTTTGTGTCATAGTCAGTGTGCCATAACGAGTGATTCGGTTACAAGTCGTCATTCCGGGGGAGAGGGGAATGGACGACCCCCTTTTGTGACTACGGTCTGCCGTGGGAAATTCCTTCCGTCAAAGTTTGACCTGATGGTTGAACGAAGCCTATTTACTTTTACTAGTCGACCTCGACCTATTGGCCTTGTTACTAGGCATCAGTGTTCCTTATCTGGAGGTCCTTTGAAAGAATCGAACTCCAACAATGCGCAGTAATTTTTGCTTCTTTTTTTTAAACGTCTCACCTTCCATTGTTTATAATAATGAAGGGTCATTTTTATTACTATGTTATTAAATTATCTTCAATGGTATGGTGGCTGGTTTTAGCTGTAAAGAGTTGCCTAAAATCATTTATTGGAACTTGTGAATATTTTATTATTTAATAAATGGAGTCAGTTAGTAATTTTATATTTCCGATAGATTTTTCTATTACTTTATTTTAGGCTTTCTTCGTGTGTCCTATATCAGCTTATTTATCGTAAATCCGAATTTGTTTTTACAAAAAAAGCCTACATCCTCTTAAAACCTGTGAAGGTCATTTCAACTTGAGACTGCCTCTGACAATAAGTACTCAAGGTTTTTTTACACAAACGTCTAAAAGTACCTTTGGCAAACACTTAAGTCACTAAAGGACCTAGAAAACTAGAAACCACTTACATCGCTTAGTTTGACATTTTCAGACTCATAACTGTATCGTAATAAATAGGCATACGATATTAAGGTAGTGGCACCAGACAGTTTACGTCATTGTGTTTGGTTGAAATGCCCACTCTACTAACTAAAGATAAAAACGACAGCGACAGCTCTTTTATAACGCTATGAAAACGAAGTGGCTTTTATGTTTCTACTATTCGCGTACTTTCGGATGTTTCATGGTTTTGAAAACGCTTTCTTTTATTAGCTTTCGAAAATTCAAAATAAATTACGAGTGCTCAATAGTGACGACGTTTATTATATAATAAGATAAACTAGGTTATGACTGTTATCTAAGGTTATTCACTGCGATAATTAATTGTCAATATTTTCTGTACCAAAATCTATAGCAAAATGTACCTAATATTGGCTTAATCCAATTCTCATCAATCCCAATTCACCTTGACTAAAAGTACGCAAATCACCAAATAAATACGACCTCCTTGACTGAACTTATATTACTTGTAGTTAAATATGCCATGGCTTTAAAAATCGATTTATAATAAAAAGGAAAAGGAAAACATTGATCAAAACTAAGAATGAAAGTGACTGACTTCTTGTCAGAAATGCAGGAAATGAGTATGTGCAATTGTGAAAGATAAATTGGCGTTTAGATAATTGTTTGATACATTTTTGAAATTTAATCCAAATGAAAGAAATTAATTATTTCCTACACTAATACGCTTTGTCATTATTGCCACACACGGTTTCATTTAAATTGATTGATTTTCAGACCACGGGGTGTCCATGACTATTACAATATGATGTGGGATCCCCATATTTACCGAGGGAAGGCAACGACGACTAATGCTGGCATTCCATCGAAGAATAAACTAGGAGACAATGTACGTATCTAAATGATTACCAAAGAAAATCTATAAAATGCATGCACAGCAAAAGGTAAAATATCATCAAGTTATTATATTCTATATGAATATGTGAATTATTTTAACAGGAAAGCGAAAATAAGGTCGGAGACGGAAATGCAACATCTGTTGGTGATAACAAATACAAGAAAAAACGAACCTCGTACTATACAAGTTCTACTACAACAAATGGAGGAGGTAACGGTCTGAACAGAAACCGGTACAAAATTACAACTCGGGTGACAACGAAAACAAAAGGACTGAACAAACTGGTAGCACCCATCGGAGAAAGGCAGCACACTCACGTTCAAACCGAACAGTTTCTCGAAGACTTGACTGGCGATATGGAAATTGATGAGAATGATGCTTTTGTACAGACTGATCCCATTCATGAATTCCCCATCAGGCATAAACGTGATAGTGATCGATACATTACGACGAAAAATGGAGTGGATGCTTGCACTCAGGTTCTTCCGGGAGAGTTGGCTCCTTTTGATGAGGAAGTGCAACCTGTCGTTGAGGCATTAGTCGGGAAAATATTGCAGCAGGTTTGTATTCCATATTATTATGCATCCATTTCTAGGTAATGAGGTCTTTGTAGTTTGAACTAACTTTTACGATGATGAGGTAGGTAGAAGGTAATTTGTGTTGGCAAATTATTCAACCTTTCTAATACTTTACTGTATTTACATTAGTTATATTCGGTGTATTGTATATTCTATTCTAGTCCCTTTTGGAGACGATGGAAGAGGAAGAATTAGCCGCTTTGAAAGAACAGCAAAACCGATTTCATGAAAAGCGTCGACAAGAAGAGAAATTGCTGAGGGAGTTGCAAGAACAACAGGAAAGGATTACTCAAGAGAAAGTACTGAATCAATTTTAATCGTACGCAATATTATAGCACTTTCTTCTTTAGTCGTGTGTGTGTTATGTTACACTTAAGAGTTATTGCATGAAAGAATTATGCTTTTAATTGGTCAAGTTACCCCGGAATTTCCTCCCTTTTGATATGATATAATAATAATGCACAAAAGTAGTAAAAGCTTGACCAGTCTTAATTTCCTCTCTTCGGAGCTTCCAGTCCAGTCCAATACTCTGAAATTGGACATGGACACAGATAAAGATTCAATTACCTATATTATTGTGGTATTTGTGCCTATGTGATATGACATCATGCATAATTAAGCGAGTAATGAAATATTTCTATATTGTTCTAACAATTATTTTAGGAACGACTGAAGCTGCAACTACTGGAAGGAGGTTTTAGTAGCGGAAGCAATAATCCCTTGATTCAGGAAAATGTGATATTAGATGAAGCAATCCGCACTGCGTCCATAAATCAGCCATCTATTCCCACGTCCTACTTAATAGAGTTGCTACCATCGGTGCTGAATTCCCTAAGACAGGAAGGGTTCCTAAGTGACAACGTTGGAGATGGTAGGTAAATACTATTGTGCCAGTAACCTCTCTTTAATTGCCATCACTTAGGTGAATTGGAATCGACACAAATGCCAAATGCCTATCAATCACGGAGAAAGCCTAGGGCCGTAAACGATTGATTAGCAGATAATATGATAAGACATTCTCTGTTTTATTCAAGATTATTTTTTACTCAAAGTCGTAAGTGCATGTCCTCTCTACGTCTTCACTGGTTCACTTCATGGCAGACTTTATTGACAGGTACACTGAGTGAGAGTAACAATGAGTTTATAGTAGCATTCAAGGCAAGAATTCAATTTGACAAGCAAGCTCAAGCCAGGCAGGCATGTAATAAATGTTATTATTGAATTTATCCAAATCCAACCCAGCACTCTTACTCATGTATAGTATGCACTTAAGTAAAGAAACTTTATCGGGAAAAGAAATAAATTCTGACTTTCTAGTCTAGACTTTTATAGATATGAATTCAATTGCCTAAAAATACGTCATATGATTACACAAATGACAATGTCAATGGCAAAAAATGAGTGAACTTTCTAGTTAAAAGTATAAATAAAATAGGAAAATGCATTTCGTTTTATTTGCTTTTTTTCTGATACATGATAGTGGGCAGTATACAAGAGTTATGAAATATAAAATGCTTTCCAATATTAGACTAGGATTAGTTAAAATTTTATAGCCTACAAGGAACGGATGACCGCCGCCAGTTCGGTTGGAACTTGGAACTTGGGTTGATTGAGCTTTAAATTGTATTTTATACTTTACTTTGACCATGCTTGCGTGCCGGTTATTCCATGAATAATATAGTAATACAGTTGGGCTACATAAATTATTCTTAGATCTCTTCCAACAATTTCAACCCATGTGGAGAAGTTCGTCAAAGGCGGAAAGCGATGTCGGTGAACCAATTACTGGAGTTAGTAGTGGCTCTGTCAGTGTCGATCCGGAAGGTACAAAACAAAATACACATAACTTTAAATTTAGTTTACTTAACTATAAGTCGATGGAGGTTATTGTCCTTCTATATTTTCATTACTTTACCTATCGATATCATGCTCTCATACTTCATTTTCTTCCACTTACTTAATACTTACATTCTCAAGCTCTCAAGCATAGATATGTCATACATGCGATGCAGAATGAATGCACCCTCGACCTTTAACTTGAAGAGAAAAAAATTGCAATAGACTGAACATTTTATTTATCTAATCGTAATCCAACTAAATAATTGCTTATTCACATGAGAGAAAAAAAGTAAAGTAAACCCATCTACTTTTTTCCTCCACAAGTAAAAGAATAGGTAGCTGAAAATTACTTACTACAATTCTTGAGTTTAATCTCTCAATCAGTCAACACCTAAAGAAATAGAAAAGGGATACATTTATTTGCAAATTTATTTATGAGCCATGCAATGCAAACTAGCAAAGGTAGAATGATACGGGTGGGCATTAAATATTCCACGAACAAGGT
>JAQFYJ010001168.1:0-10023 GCA_034694685.1 Isotoma anglicana | reverse complement strand
GGGGGTCTAGAGCAAGTGTACCAACTTTGACGTCGATATGTTAAACGGTTCGGTAGTTATCGCCTTCACGGACTAACAGACTAACAGACTAACAGACACCATGAGCGTTCACATAAAGCATCTGACGATACTTAATAACGATGACGACAATTTAAAATTTAACACCATTAGCGCGAAATTACAAATTCAAGTATTTATTTACATCAGAGAAGCTTGTCATCATGAAATTTTGTAGCCATGATAACCCGTAATAAAGTATATAAACGATTAAAATTTAAAATCTGAAAAGTAAAAATTAATTTTGGTGTTTTTAAAATGATTGAAGTGAGTACAAAACTGAGTCATACGACAGAAAATCGTTTAAAAGGTTACACATTCGTTTAAAACCATTTCAAACCATTTTAAATGGTTTGCTCCGCTCCTTTTTCTCACTTATGTTTACAGTGGGTTTATTTCTCTCTAATGTTGTATGAGTTGCAAGTCGAACCAAAACAACTTCATTGACGGTATGACCAAGCGATAGAAGATCATTTTCATAAACATTCCGTCGGGACAAGTTATGGAAAGAGAATATTTTGAAATGAAGAAAAGGGTTTCAAAATGTGCCCAAAAAAAGAAAAGGACATGGTTTCAATTTTAAATGACCATCCAAAAAAGCCTACAAAAGTCCTTATATGACCTCAATGCAGTCCAAGGGACCCCATACGGCCTGCCAACAGTCCGCAAATGAAGAATAGGAATTTGGACTAAGGACTTTTGAAAATTTTGTAAGAGCAAACGCTTTTTTTGGAGAGGTTTTATTAGAAAATTTGTAATTTAGTTAGGATTAAAAACTAACATGCATTTTAAGATCATTAGGGCTCTTTCAAATGTACGCGCGTAGGGATTTTTGCACTATTTCTAACCCTGAGGTGTAAGATAGAAGTCGCACTCCGACGGTTCGAATCATAATTAAAATAACTTGATCCGACCGTAATTAAGGACTATAGATCAATCCAGCTTAGGTTTTGACATCAATCCTACACAAAACGGATTAATATGACGGAATTTGATTTAATCCGTATTCTGAAAAATACAAAATCAGCTGAAAAGTTCTAACGATTTGTTAGGAATAAGTGCAAATGGCATTTAAATTCATCCTTATGAAATACTTAGGTCAAATTAGTAGGACAATTTGCAAGGTCCTATTGTATGCAGTTACATAAATTTCATAACTAATTTGTCTCGCAATTTAACAAAAACATGGTTTTTAACAATATAAATTTGAAAATTTTGGATTTAAAAATCTGTGAAAATCTGAATTAATTTTTATGTATTAATCTTTAATAATTCAATGGTAAAAAAATTTTAATCTGAATTTGTTGAAAGTTACGAAACTCATTATACATTGTAAGTTTGAGGTTATCTAACATCTGAACTGTTCGGTCACCAAAAAACTAATAGCTAAACCTAGTTTCTAAAATATGGTTCAAGTTTTACTCAATTCATGCCCAAATTGTTTTAAAACATTGTCCATTCTGCACGTTAGAAAAATTGTTTTCCTGTAGTGTGAAAATATCAAATATATTTGTGAAATATTAGATTAAGGTAATTGTGCTTGGCTTAATGAGAGGATGTGTAAGGTTATGTAAAGCTTGGACGTGATATGAAGAGTATAATTACATCACATTGCAAATATACCTAAGACATACATATACCAAATAGAAAGACTTAATTCTAGTCGGTAATTACTTCTAAAATGCGTATAGATTGCTGTTAATCGGACGGTTATTGGTATTTGTTCAAAATAAAAAGTTTACCAACCACAACCTCGCCCAAAAACATTTCATATCGTTTTCATTTCAAAAAAATTATATTATGAACACAAATCTTTCTGATCATTGTTTTCATTCAAATTTTTTTCTGTTAATTTAAAATCCGACTCCAAATGGTTAGAAATTTGTAAATTAGTCTACGACCAAAAAATCACTTCAGCAGTCGGGGGATGTACTGTCGGGAATTTATTACCCGTGTACCCTTTAATTTAATCCAAAAATATACTGTAGGTAATTGCATAATTTACCAATGTGCAGGTGTCCTAGTGACATAATACGTGACATTATTGTACGATAGTTTAGTGTCCTTTCTTCAACCAAATGCCTAAAAGCGAGAGAGCTTCCGTACTTCTTTGATTTAATAGAAAGCGTTTGCCGCACCTTTCTGCTGTGAGTTTTTATATCGTTTAATTTTTTGCAAGCCAATTGAATTTAATGAGTGTAACATAGAGTATAACATAGCAAGTCATAGCATCTGTCATAGGCGTCGAAGAAATAATGAGTGTTGATCAAAAATATATTAAATATTTTGTTTCCTACTGTGTTAAAAATTCAGTTTTATATGAAAATTGTTATGTATTCACTAAAGCGGATAAGTGAAAAGTTTGTTCAGAAACTGCCTTCATGAATGATGCCAAAATTAAACAATAATCACTTTTGTTTAGAAAGGTTTTGAAATTTAAAATTTGAACTATATTTATTAAATATTAGCTTGACTAAATGTGTCACTATTGTACATGAATCAATGATTAGTGTTTAAAATTGTCTGCGTTGTAATATTAATCCATGTAAATAATTTATGGTCATCCACTATTTAATCTAATTTTTTTCAGTGGACTTGGTAAATTTGTTTCAAAAAAGTCAAAGCCTTGTAATTATACTTGACGGAAGTACTTCAGTAAATCAATCTGAATAAAATGTATGGTGGCATCAAACTGTTCTTGATTAAGTTACTGAAAACTACGAATCAGTCAATTATATTATGCATTTAAAGGATATTTTGATAGCTCAGTTCAAGAGATATATAAGTGGGGATATGGACCTTTTGAAAGGTTAATCCACTTTGATTCACATTCTCATAATGTGTTATAATACTTATGATAGTGGAAATTTGCAGTCAAAGATGAATAATGTCAAATGTTGGATCATCAGTTGGCTTATCTTTTCCTCGATTAGAATTAAAACTACGTACATTTACTTCAGTATGCAAGATATATGGAATTCCATCTGAATGTAAACATTCACAAAAACAAACATAAGAGATTTAATGTTGATTTGATGGCTAAACTTACCTAAAGTCGTTGGCCACGTTTGATCTAATTTACTACTCACACAACGACTTTATGTTAACTGACCACTTTATTCAATACGTCTCAATATGATATGACCATATTGCTGTCTAGATGCAACATCTTTATATTAATAAATGCATGAAAAGACTGAACTTCTTAGAATTGATAATTCAGGGGATTTCTGGAAGTTCTTTACAATCATCATCAGATCTTATAACATCAAATGTGTGTGTATCTGTGCGTCTTTTCCGGGCTACAACTGGGTCCTCAAACTCCAGTAGATGTCGCATGCAGCAGCAAATTTGATTAAAGTATACGAATAATATATAAGTATAGTTCATAACAACTATGTCCTACATCGTATTGAGTCCGCCCACATGCTGGTTTTTGAAATAATTAACTGTATTGAATTATCAGTTAATTTGTCTGACTAAAGTTTTATTGTTAAAAAAGGATATCAAGTGTACAGAAAAGGGGATAATCTGTGATTACCTGTAATCAGATCGCAAAATCGATTACTTTTTTGTAATCTGTAAACAGTACTCCAGGTTTTGGAAAAAAGTAATCTGTAATCTTAACATTTAAAAATATAAAATGTAATCTGGCAGATTACTTTTTAGATTACCCATTAAAATTTTACCAAATTGGGCATACAAATTTGATAGATATTCCAAATAGATTTTTGGAACTTTTATTACCAAACTTTATTCCTCAGCAGATGGAATTAAACGCTGGAAAAGAGCAAAACAATTTCATGCCAAATATGTTCCTGATTATTTTGAAACGTTTTACAATGTTTTTACAATGTTAACATCAAGTCGGGAACTGGTATTACCTCACCTGAAGTCAGCTTTTCAATAAAAGAAAACTGCACTATAGACTTATAGACAACAAATCATTACAATACAATATGGAACACCCTAAAAGTTTTAAAGCAGATAATGCAACATACTAGACTGAATCACCCACTGATAGTGCATGTTTCATGTCATGTCATGTTTTATGTTCAAAAAATAAGCATGAATTTCATGTAAAAAAATATAACTTATGTCGTGTACATGAATGTCGTGTTGAAAAATCGAGCTTCTGTCGTGTACATGAATTTTATATTCAAAAAGTCACGTTCAAGTCATGCAGTAATTAAACAAATTAAAGTAAATTATTACTTTTGACTGCTGGGAAACTCACTAAAGATGTTGCTTTCATTTTATGTGAAAATTTGAAAACTTTGTAAGCGATATGTCCATTAATTGCGGTATATACTGAATTTATTTAAGTAATGCATGTCGAGAAATTCATATATCATGCCATGTTGAACTTCTTGTCATGTTCAAGTCATGTATACATATAAAAATTCATGTCATGTAACCAACATTCTAGTACAAGACATGAAATTAACAAGACATTAATTGTACATGATAAATGAATGATGCACTAGAGCCAGGAGCAGAAACAGTTCAGACGCAGATCCCATCTCATGAGATGGGCTTAACTCTTCTTCACTATACAAGCTTATCACTAGAAAACCAAGTAAAATATTCTTCGGATGACAGCATACACAAAATATACTCTTATTGAATTAATAATTTACAACTGGAGGTTCAGTTTTTGGTCAATTTGGAAAAAACTTCTTTGCCTGTTCTGCAAATAACAATTTGAATTTTCAAATAATTTGATGAATATCTTAGCTCAAGCAATAATAAGTTAAATTCAAGGATGTGTGGGCCACCTTTTCTAAATAATCAGCCCACTTTTAATCCCCCGGAAGTCCCTTGTGAACTTATCCCGGATGGTGAAAACATTTTTAGATATTTCAAAATATAACTTTTAATCAGCTTTAATGGGTATGACTTTATAACTGAATCTTAAAATTATAATAATTATTAATTATAATTAGGTAAAGTAGTTGGTGGAGTGTCAGCCTACCCTCATGAATTTCCACACCAAATTCGTCTCAACAACGGCCATGGAGCAACAGTCTGTAGTGGGACCATTATCAACGCCCTTTTTATCTTAACCGCTGCTCATTGTTTGAAGCATAAGTCTATGAAAGTAATAGCAGGTGACCATGATAGGACTCTACCAGAAGAAAGTGAGCAACACATCGAAGTGTCCGCCTTTTACATTCATGAAGGCTACGATAGTGACACGTTTGAAAATGACATTGCTCTTCTGGAACTATCGCGACCTTTGATATTTAATGGATACGTTAAAAACATCCTGTACCCTACGACTGAAAATCAACTTTATGAAAGTATGCGGTGAATTTAATAATTTGACTTGCATTTCATGTGATTCTTTGGTTTTCTTCGTTGTTAAATTTTAGACAAAGTAACTGTATCTGGCTGGGGTAGAGTAAAAAAAGGTGGACCGCACTCAGACGTTCTTAAGAAAGTATCTCTTACGTTGGTGTCAAACTCAATATGTGAAAAAAGCTACCAAAGAACCCATCGAAACTTGAAAAATCACATGTTTTGTGCAAGCAGCCCTTGTAAAGATACTTGTGAAGGTGAGCTTCTCTCGTCTACTATGACTCTTGAATCATAAACAGATATTAGTTTCAACTTGAAACCACTTTTTAATTTTTGAAAACTGAATGTATGTGCAAAATTATGGAAGGAGATTCTGATGGACCAGTAATGTGTATTGAAATGAACACGAAAAACACTGTTGTTTGTGGAATCGTGTCTTCAGGGATCGGATGTGCTCGGCCCGGATACCCTGGGCTCTACACCGATGTCTCACATTATTGGCAATGGATTGAAAGGACAATAATAGACTCACATCCAGGCTACGCCAAAAACTGTAAAACTCTTTTCCATTATGGCATTACTCAAAGCGGGGTTTATGCGATTCAACCGAACGGGCCAGGAAACACTATTTTTAAAGTATTATTTGAAATATCTAAATTTTTATTTAATGTTCCCTTAAGTAAATGAAACAGTTCAAATAATTTAACTTTATGGAGTATCGCCTTTTGTTTTATGAGAATGGTATGGGGGCCCGTCTGTTACTCCGCGTGAAGTCAATATTTAATAAAATAAACCATATCAAACGGGTATAACCAAGTAGTGGAACTAATACGTTTAAAACCTGTAATTGTATTTCAGTAGAACATTTTAAAACAGTAGAACATTTAAAAACGTAATTTTAAGACTTTAAACATTAAAAGTTTGATTTACTATTGATAACCTATCAAACAACTAAAACACTTGAAATGTGACCTTTTGGACCTTTTGTGACCTTAAAAGTCATTGTACTCTATAAGAGTCCAATCCCATTTTGATTAACTCTGTAAAACATATCGGAATACATCAAATTTGACATTTTTTGACTTTTGATCTCATTTTGTGACTTTCTGACTTTGTAACACAACAACGGTCACCACTGTTGGATGTTTGACGTTTCGTAGATATGAAATCATGTTTCACATGAGTTTTATAAATCTTGCACCCCGAAGTGCACATAAGCGCGACCGGGGCGCTATGTCGTAGGGCGGTGTATTTTAATCTCCCACTTCATTAAAAAATACTGCATCCAACAGAAAAAATCGGACGTCAATACGTCAATGGTTCATTAGTTAAATTGGCGACAGACGGGTAGACAGACAGACATACCCTTTTCATATAGTACTGTTCCACTGCTTATTAAGTATTGTCAGATACTTTATGTGAACGCTCATGGTGTCCGGTAGTCCGTTAGTCTGTCCAGGCGATAACTTACGAACAGTTTCACATGCCGACTTCAAACTTGGTACACTTGCTCAAGACACCCATAGCCTGGATAAAGTCGCCGATGGGCTTTGTTGGACCACCCCAAGGTCACAATAAAAAGGTCAAATTTTTGACCCAATGTTAAAGATAAGGGAAAAAAGGTTTTTTCGATATTGCTTCTCCACCACCACCGCATGCTTTATGCGAAGTACAAGAACTTATAAAAACCCCCCATTGGCCCCAAAAAAATCCGACCACACCCTAAAAGGGGCAAAATGAGATTATGTTTTTAAATGACACACTGGCCTAGGGCAATAGGATTAAACATAAAACAATGACCCCCACGACCTTGCCCACACCCCCAAACGGGCAAAATGAAATTAAAATAGTCCCAAATAGTTTTAAATAGCTCCAAATAGTTTCACATAGCCCCAAATAGTTTCATATAGCTACAGATAGTTTCCAATAGTTACAAATAGTTTCAAATAGCCTCAAATAGTTTCAAATAGCCCCGAATGGTTTCACATAGCTCCAAATAGCCTAAAATAGTTTCAAATAGCTCCAAATGGTATCAAATAGCTCAAAATGATTTTCAATAGTTAAAAATGGTTACAAAAAGCCCCAAATAGTTTCAAATAGCTCCACATAGTTTCCAAAGTTTTATTGATAATAAAAATCTGACGATACTTTCTTAGAGCATGGTGAATGGTTTATTAATGATTACCAATAGTTTGTAATATATTGTAATCGACCTTGGTGAAAATGCTTTGTTAGGTGCTTATATGATTACGTGAGGTGTATTTTGAAAATGCAGACTATTTAGTTATTCAAAGGGACAACTGCGATCCTCTACAGAATAATTTTAACAGCTATCAAATGCGAGCCAAAACTAAAATATTAAATAGGCGATTTTAGAAACTTCAGAAGCACTTAATGTTTAAAAATTTGAAAATCAAAAACGATTTCAAATTTATTTTTTTAAATTTACATGAATTGTTAGCAGTTTTAAATTTTTACAGATAAGATCTAACATGGTAAATTTATAAAAAAATACATGGTCATTTAATGATACTTTTTAAAATACAAGTTTTAGTATGAAAATTTTACTTCCTTATGTTGTACGTATTAAAAAAAGTTTGCAAATATTGAGAATATATTTCTTATTTTAAGTTGGTTCGATTGAAATTGCTTCATCATCATGTAAATGTTCAATTTTGATTCAAATTTGTAAATAATGTTAAGGATGTAACTGGGAAACAAATGCTTTATAAAAAATACGTTTTGGGCTTATAATTCATAATTTTCTAGGTTTATTGTAATATGGAAAGAGATGGAGGAGGTTGGACGATAATTCAGCGTCGTGGTGTCCGCCCAATGCCCAAATCACAAAGAGAAAGCTTCTACCGGAATTGGAGGGATTACGAAAATGGATTTGGATCCCCGGATGATGATCATTGGATAGGTATGACTTGTTTGGGATTACATTTCATCCATTTCAAAGATCTTCTTCTTACTTTACTGCCATAAATAATTTTCTTCGCGTTTATGTTTAAGGCATTTTAAGGAGAGTTAAATTTATAAATTCAAATTCATTGTAAAACGGCATCTATATGTTTTGCTCATTTATATATCAAATGGTTAGAAATTTGTAACTTAAGTATGAATTTCTTTGTGAAAAACCTTTTTGACCATTTTTCCTTGTATACTTAAGAAGAGAATCTTATTACTGTTTAGGATTAGAAAATATGCACAGTCTGACACGTCATTGCGAAAATGAGCTCAAGATCACACTTTGGAATGGTACTGAATTCTATGAAAGGCGTTCGAACTTCCAAGTGGCCGGAAGCGGCGACAAGTATCGTCTCACTCTGGGCAGCTGGACTGGTGGAACTCTCTACCGTGGGTGAACAAATAATTGCATTCGTGTTAGTTAATGACGCTGTCTTAAACGGTGAAACATTAACTGTCCAGGGATTTAATTTCAGACGATAAAAACATAATGGAAGAGAATAACGGGATGAAATTCACCACCTTCGACAACGACAATGACAAACGGGATGGTGGAAATTGTGCAGTGAATTGGAAGGGAGCATGGTGGCACAACAGCTGCACTTTGGTAATTTGTCCTCTGTTCGATATTTGATATGAATTGTGAATATGAGTGGCTGAGGTGGCTCTCTATTTCAGGTCAGTCTCAATGGAAAATACGCAGAGGACGGATCCAATGGAAATATGGAAAACAGGTGGACTGGAATCTTTTGGTTTTCTCAAGGCAGAGACAGTTTTATGAAAAGTGAGATGAAGATCCGATCCAAATGCTAAACTTCACATATGAATTATCCCACCCTTACTTTTGTCTTAATTTATTTACAAATCATTATTATTCCCACGATTTATATTGAGTAAAGATAAAAGATTGTCTGTACTCTCGTTAAACTGGCTGTCCTTGAGTATTCATTCTCACCAGTATTTACCAGTATCATATTTTTTCAAGTCCATTTTAAACGCCGTAGACATGAAACATTTTTCATACGAGATGATTTTTCTTGTTACTCTTTGGTTCATACATTTCCCGAACTTTTAAAAATTTACAAACTGTAGATTTGTTCCTTAAATTCGTTTCTTGTTCAATAACGGCCGATAATTTTGTTAGATCCATTTTCACCTAAATTAATTGTTAAAAGGAGATGAGGATGCTCAGGTTAAGGGTTTCTTTACTCCAGTGTTAAAGCCTTATAGTTAACCAAGGACAGGTCAGAGGAAGATTATTATCAGTGTAAAAGTCGGTTGCGTTTTTTAATTCGCAGAAATTTGCTTTATATTTTTATGTTACTCATTAGTAGGGGATGTTATGCCATGAAGGGCATAATGGTGAACCGAATTAGCATAACTGGTTTTTGCCCTTCATTGCATAATGACGTGGACGGAATTGGGATATTTGTTTTGACGGTGGTGGTGGTGGAGGAGCTCGTTGCTCGGAGCAACTGGCCCGCATTCTGCAGTGCAGATTGTTCCTCCTGGAGGAGGAAAGCTTTTTAACCGATGATTCCAATTCCTCCGAAACCTGCGAGGATAAGAGCGAATCTCATACCTGCAAAAATGGGTTTAAATTTAGAAAATAATACCTCTGGTTTACAACTTTTTGAATAAAAAAGCAAAAGTGTTACCTATACAATTTCTTGGTCCAACACCAAAGGGCATATA
>JAQFYJ010001167.1:0-10025 GCA_034694685.1 Isotoma anglicana | reverse complement strand
ACTCAATGCCTGCCGGTAATCATTAAATAAATTAAAAATTGAAGTTACAAGTTAACCAAATTTTTTGACTCTTCGTATTTTTAAGCAAATTGTAAAATTGAAAAAAATTGAATACCCTTTTTGACAAGTTAGCTACGCAATTTTACAACAATTACTTTAGGAAGTATATTAATGTGACGATTTGAATAGATAACATTTTTGTCACCCAAATATTTTTACTCGCTTAAAAATATAATCGGAAAAAATTCCATTCTAGTTTTCATTTCGGTCAGACCCCCTGTACTTTTCGATTTTTAGTCTATGGAAATACAATGAAAATGTAAAAAACAGTACACTATTAAGATCAGGAAATTGAAATCGCTAGTTTGAAAACTATTAGACTTTGGAACGGGAAGTAAAACAAGATAAGAAGGAAACTACTCAGAAAATGAGATTCCTACTTTCACTCGAAAATAAATCAAGAGCAGGTAAATGCAATTATTTGTCACAAACTAGGAAACAACACAGTATGAAATGACCCTCAAGCAAAGAATCATTTACCTCAGTCTCTCTCTCCCTCATCATAATAAATTACTGAACCACCTCATAACAAGATGAAAGTGAGCAGAGAAACTTTCACCAGGAGAGAAAGTTCACTCTAATTGCATACCAAACTCTCCTCCTACCCACCCGACCCATGTCATTGAGCCAAAGCCACCTCATCACTTTTCAAACTTTATTATTATTATTCCTATCATTATATGAAACTAGCTCAGCTACTTAATAATCATATGAAAGAGGAAGAAAGGAATTATACCGTGATTAAGTTTACTTACCTTGATACAGGTCAGCCAAATGTTTGTCGTTAAAAGCAAAGGCTAAGTTAATAAAGGGAATGGTTCCAACAAGCTAGAAAATCAATAAAAAGACAAACACACAAAGGAATTAAATTATGCCCCACTTAACAAGAAGAAGAGAAAGACAACTTCATTATCATATCATAATAATATTTCATGCATCATAATATTCATTCATGGTACATTTATGTATGGAGGATAATGTAATTAGAACTTGGAAAAGAGAAAGTATAGATGAAAAAACTTCCCGTACAATATCGATTACCGCAACAGCTTGCACACGTGTCCTGTACCTGAATCGATTAAAATCACCCTCAGGGTCCATTCTCTATCTTAAAAGCACACTCTGTATAGAAACTAATGAACACAAAGGGAGGGCTTGGAACACAAATGGAAGAAGATGCACCACTGGAGGAACACAAACAACTTGAGCCCATGAGAGGTTCCACAACTCATAATCATCATCCTCATCTAATTTCACAAAACAAATATCATCGTCGATCTTCCCCTTGTAAGAACTTTGGAGGAATAATGAGACGTTGCTTTTGCTTTTGTTGCAAAATAACCACAACAACAACCCCCACCATTGCAATTCCCTTCCCCACTGCTGCTGCTGCTTTTGCTGCAAGAAGTTGTACAGATTGTAGTAGGAAGAATGCCAATGCCACCAAAACCATGCGAAACTCCAAATCCAAACTTTCTCCTGTGTCATTCAAGACGATTTCGCATAAAGGATTCTCTTACCCAAGAGAAAATATCTAGTGTGGAGTATGGGCTGTTTCATCCTGGTATGGTCTCCGCACTCTAGTAGTAAATTTAACTTGTAGTTGAAAATGTTGAAAATGTTGAAATACTTGAATCATTTGTACATTGTAGTAAAAGTAGTGGTAGTTTATCCTTATTATTATTATTAGTGGTACTTCTCGTGCATGAGCAAAGTACTCGAGTGTTTAAGAACCTCACTCCAAATGGTTCGAGTCTACTACCCATTTCCGATCTAGAACAAAGGATTTTAATGATAACAAAAACTGTGTGTATGTAAGTAAGTAAGTGTCTTATGCAACTTTTTAGCAGCAGCAGTAGTAGAAGTAAGTGTTCAGTTAGTATTATTATGATATTTTTCCAGCCTCTCCCTCAATGATGAAGGAAGGAGATGAAGAAGATGATGATGATGGTAGTAGATGTGGATGGTAGTAGGATTGAATAGGGATGATGATGACCAGACCACGAACCTCCTTTCCCCTTCCTTCCGTCCATCTCTTATACTTTTTCTTTTATATTCTTTTGCTGATGTTGAATGTTGAATATATGAGATGTTGAATGTGATGGCTGGTTTGGTTATGCTGAATCGTGATGGTTTGCTTCCTTCTGGATTGGATTGGCCAGTAGTAATAGTAATAGTAGTGATAGTGGTAGAGAGAAAAGAGAGAGACTTTCTCCAAATGTTTTATGTACAAAACTTGGGATTTATGATGGGAATGAAAGTAACTTTTGGAGTTTTGGGAAGTGAGAGCCCAGAGAGGACCAGAGTTTGTGACTGCGGCTCTCTCTCCTTTAACACAACGAATTCCTTCTTCCTACTTATACTCTAGTAGTTCTTCCATTAGGCTATATCACACTTGTACCTACTGTGTAGCCTACTACCTACTTATTAAATGTTACAACCAAACCAAACCAAACCAAGCCACTATCCTCTATCCAATTCAATCCACTGTACACTGTAGAGAAGGAGAGATAGATACAGAAAGTGAAAGTAAGTGAGTGAAAGTCTTTTCTTTTTCTAGAATCTAGAGGTACGAGTACACACTACTTAAGTTAGGTAGGTAGTAGGTGCATAATAATAGGAGCCCAAACCATACCATGCAGAGTAGTCTTTACCAAGGAACTTAAATACCAACCGACTGGACTGACTGTGTGTTCTATGTGCAGACTTTCACTTTGCTTTCACTCTCACAAAACCAAACCAGTTTCCTATGTTGATGGGTTCCTTTCCTATGTGTAGTAGTAGTGTGTAGTGTGTGTGTGTGTGTTTCCCAAAGTGAAAGTTGGTAGTGTTGGTCGGTTGAACAGACAGACAGAGGCAGATCGAGTTGGTTGAACGAGAGAAATAATATTCCCTCTCTATTTCTCTTATATGACTTAATCTAGGGCACAAAGTGCGCATGGAGTAGACAGAAACGGGCGAAATCCTAACCTTATCATCATCTCTCTTCTCTCCTCGTTTTCACTAAACTTTCTCTCATACTACTTTCTTATACTCTGTCCACCCTGCCTGCCAAAGATACCTACTGTACATAGTGCATGCTTCCCTATAAAACCTTAGGCTTTCACCAAACCAAACCAACAATGAATAGCTTGGAAGTTGGAATAGTGCATTACATTTAAAGCCACCACCGACCATACCAAACCAAACCATACGAAACCACTAGGAAAGAAACATTATATCTATACAAGTTGATACTCCACAGACCTATATAATATAATATAATATTCCAGGAACAATAACTTTTTTTATCGTTTCAAATAGCCAAAAAAATACATGCACATTATTGCACATGCCGGCATTCATTTTTCCATAATACGACAGTAAATTTAAGCCTTAGTATGTGTTTTTATCTCGGAAGAATAAGAAGAGAAAAAATTTATGTATTAATAATGACAAATGGTTTTCCTCCACAAAATCTTTCTAAACTGCTGAGATTATTTGGTACAGTATAAAAAGATTTCCTTTTGTATTTTGCCAATAGTTGAAAGCCTTCTTCTTAAGGCTAAATGGAAATAACGTAAGAATTTATTTTTTTATACTTCTTCCACTTTCTCCTTCCATCAAACTCGCGTGCTTCTTTTGCTTTTGCTTTTACCCGGACGAGTGGATTGATGATTTGATGGATGTTGGATGTAGGTAGAGGACTTGGGAGAAAGCTTCATCATCTCAGCTGCTCAACGCTCAAGGTAATGTTCCAAGTTGGAAGTGAAGATGAGACACTGCTTGGGTAAACATACTCATACTACTCTATATTATATTATATAGGGGATCATTTTATATTATCTAACTTTCACTCCAGAGACAAATATGATATAAGTAAGGGCTTATGTAGTGTTGGACTAGAAGAAGGACCTACTACACTTAATACTACAGTCTACCAGTATTAGCTAAACTAGGTTGCATAGAAACTACCCGACTCTTTGGGATATGTTTATTCCCCGGGCAGAGAAGATTAAGAGAAGAGAGAACAAGAGAGAGAGAGAGAGAGCTTTTATATTATTCTCCAGTATTGTATTATGAAGTATGACATGATGTATGTGTGCATGTTCTCTTCATCAATATGACAAGATGTTGGCAAGAACATACCAGTCAGCTAGATTCTACCTTGTTGTACCTATCATATTCAATTCACTCTCATTTATCGTCCCATGTGAACCCTTTTCTTTTATATTGAGGTAGAAATAACATCGGAATCCTTTGGAGAAAGTCCTAATATATAAAATACCATGAACCAAACGAAACCACATTCTTTCCGCTACATCTTCACTTCATAATCGTTGTTGATGCTGATGTTTTCTCTCATTTCTATTTCTATACAATTTAGGTACAAGGGATCAAGATGACAATCAAGGAAACCACCTCGATCTTCATTATTGAATCTGTTCTACTTTTTTTCTTCTTCAGGAAATGATCTCTACATGTAGATTCATGTTATTAGGAAGTTGGAGAGACTGGAAGGTAAACATTGTAATATAATCTTATACTCTTTTGTTTTGTTAGAGTTAGAGTGAAGTACTTCCAACGTATAAATTTACTATTGCTTCCGGTACCATACATACTAGAAATTCCTTGTGAGGAGAGAAAGTAGAGTGAAATTCTTGGGTGAAAGTGGGAGGATGAACTCAGGTAATAATTTGACATAGAGTAATGAACATTGGACCAAGCAATAAGTCAACTAGAGACTCACATACTAATATAAGTTAATCCTTATAATGCCCAGGAGGAAAGGGTGGATGTTGGATCTCGATGGTAAACATTCATTCGAAAGAGGAAAAAGTATGTTCGTTACGTATGATAGCTAGACTTAAAGTCTGGTCTAAGGATGAATTTGCTATCAGTCAGTCAGTCAGATTGGAGCCGAGTTACTTAAATGAAAAACGACTGAACCATACAACGAGAAGAAGATAAGGTCACAAGGCAAGGCAAAAGATCCGTAAAAAAGTAATTTCTTTTTTAACTATACTCTGAACTTTCTTTTTTAACACCGAGGGGCAACTAAATTCAATTTAAAAATAAGATGCAAGTAATGAGTTTTAGTTTTCTTTGGGGAAAATTATAGAGAAAAAGTTTTTCTGAAAAATAAAACAATTTATTATTTAAAAGGGTATTAAATTGAAAAATACGTTAGATGAAATTGTAAAATAAGAATAATCCAATGGAAAGGAGTTTAGTTGCTTTTTCCAAGAAGTATAAGAGACAAGACCATCATCACCTTTACTTTTACCTCCGCGGCTCGTCTCGGCTTACCTTTTGTGTACGTTTTACTTACTTTCTCCCAGGCATCCTATCACTTTTGCTTGCACTTTGTGTAGACCCAGACCACGACTCTCTCCTCATACCTTAAAGGGGCATTCAAGTGTGACACGGTGTCAAAGTGGAAGAGATCTTGAACCCTTGTTGAACTTAGTTTGTCCTAAGAAGATGAGATTTGTCAGAAGGTGAAATAAGTGGATGCCCTCGTGTTGAGCATTCTCTCTCTAAATCCATTTCTTCACCCAAAGGAGAATAGTATTACTGACTACACCTTGAGGATTGGATTTCCTCTGAGCTTCTAGAATTCGAGAATGAAATTGGGATGGATGAATACTGTTAGATCGATCTTTGCCATCTCCTTTCAATTCCAACTTACTTACTCTTTTCTTATAATACTTTCTCCCTCATTCTGACTGACTCTTTGTCAAATGCCAAACGTAGAAAAATCTGCAATCTTCAATCTGCAAAACGGAGCAAATGACAAATTGATCATACTAAGGAAAAACATGGATACACATCAACAGTGATTTTTACTCTCCTGCTGACTCGCAAACTAAAAGCACTTTTCCTTCATGCTGTCGATGCAAAAAAGCTTTTATCTTTAATTTTTATTTAATCCACTGTCTGACCCATCTTCACTTGTCCTAGTTCTTTCTTCCGACAAACTACTTACGTTTTCAAAATCTACTTTAGCACGTTTCATCACAACCATTTTACTTTACCTTTATTCTTAAGCATTCTTTACGACATACCTAAAATTATATACCTAGTAGTAGTGTTATCTTCTTTGGTGAGAAATGAGAAAGTGGGAGAAAAAAATAGATTGTTTTTTTCTGCGTTAAGAGTTTGGGCATTTATTTGCACGAATATCGTATCATATAGTATTATTGTATAATATAAGAAAACAATAAATACATTTTAGAGGTTTCTTTTTTCATATAATATATCTATCTATTAGGGTCGATAAATGTGTAACATTTTTTTAATATATAATTTTTCCTTTATATTTTTCTCAGTACAGATAGATATATATTTATGCACGATCAACGCCTTTCTTTTCTAGAATAGAATTTAAAAATCTAAAGTATATTTATTTATATCTTTCTATTTTCTATAATAATACTCGTCTATAATAATAAAATTCTATTGAAATCATAAAAGATAAAAGGAGCGTTTCTGACATTTCATTCTGGGGCGAAAACTTTCCAAGAGTCTGAGGGAAAGAGTGAAAAATGTAAAGTTACAAAAGAGCACGTACGTCACACAAAGTTCTGTATTTTCTGTATAAATGGGAAAACTAAGAGTTCCTATGAGGCATACTAATTAAGAGAGCCACAACAGCTATCACTATCATCATCAGTTGTATAGTTCTTGTAATGTAACATCCTTTTCGTATTCCTCTCTCTTTCTTGTGAAAAGGTTTCCATCATGTCATAAATATCATAATTGACAGCCAGTGGCAGTCAGTCTCATATTATTATAATATCATTCTTTTGTGCTCCAACAACTCGACAAAATAATGACTTTACGTTCTCAACCAAATACATACTTATATAGGTATTATTATTATGCACAGATCTGACTGACTGGTGGAGAGTTCATTTTGATACAAATATCATTTTCCAACTTGTTTAGGAGAAGTTTATAAATAGGAATAAAAATCAATACTTGTTCTTCAATAGTAGATGCTTCCACTATGGATTTCGTTTTGTTATTTTTTTTTGTTAAGTTCTAAACAGGCAGTGTACGTATATTATAGTATATGAAGAGATATTTTGTGGTATTGTATGCAAAATTGTAAATGTTTTTAAATCTTAAAAAGGAATCTCATAGTTCGTATCGTAATGAATAATTAAAAATTGTTTTCTAATGCAGTTGCACTAGAAATAATAATAGTAGTGGTTTATGATGTCTAATAAAATGGGTAGCTATTTCTTGCACCGTATGAATACACCTGATTGACTGTGAGGTCCTTGAGATGAGCTCGGACAACCCGTTCTGCCAGAAGGCGAAAGATAAGTTTTGTGGTCCACATTCCAAGCGCTGAATAATTGACTCCGAATTTTGCGAATGTTTGACAAAGTATGAAAAATTCTATTCCAATTGTTGTCTTTAAGAAGGTTAGGGATGAGCACCAGATTTTGCACCGACGACGGGCATCGTCACTGCCACTCTGAAAATATAAAGGACCGAAGCTTTTATCATTAAAGACATAGGTTGAGGAAGAGAAGAGCAGCCATTTATTCCAATATCATTTTCTATATACAAAACTTTAGAATGAAAAACAATTTAAATGTTATGCCTAACAATTTCTCATAACAAAACTAACTTTTTTTAATATATTGCAATGATCTATGGGCGATTAACCTTTAACAAAACGCTAAAAATACATATTACACAAACAACACAAGAAGTTAGTTAGTGAAGTAATGATTACACTGAAAGTGATGGTGGATGACGGGTAATTAACATTTTACGCTCGAATAACCTGTATTAAATCCATACTGTCTACTATGCAACGAGTAGATAATGCATTAGGAGATTACCCACATTTTCTCATTTCTTATCAATTACCGACTAGACTCTCCTCTGATATTGAAAGTTAAAGGTGACACCTCTTTAGGAAATGAGAGTCCCTATATAACCTATAGTTGATAGAACTTGGTGTTTAATTACCTGACATGCTCCAAACAGAAGAATGATTGCCATAACGAGTTGTAAAGTATAGACGAAGAAAATACAGATCCAAATGACGATGTAAAATCGTTGTACTGTAATAAAAACGAAACAAAAATACTATTATGCATTTTTACAATATAAATAATTCTTTTTTAAAGTATTACATTCGAGTACAGATATGATAATCAAAAATCAAATCATAAAGATTAAACATACACTCATCAATGAAGTAATAAAACGGTTGAGTATCCGAAATAAGTCCATGTCTGTAAAATAATCCTGTTGTCATATCTCCATCCTTCCCTTCATAAAATGCTAATCTGAGTAGGTAAAATCCCAATAGGAATATTGCAAAGATCTGAATTTAAAAATTTCATATATTCAGATTCCTATTTCGTGGTGTCAAAATTATTATAATAACGATTATCAATCATTTGCAAGTTTCAAAAATTAAATTAAAAAACTTACAATATCCAAGACAGCAATGATACGGACAACAGTCCGATACCTATATGGACTTCCTTCTTCAATATTCCCCATATCCGTTTCTTATATTAAATTATTTATAATTACAAAAGCTCCTCTTATAAATGTTAAATAAAACAAACTTGAATCAATGTTTTTATGAGATGAGATAAAAACTTTCTTCAGCAGAAAGAACCCTCTTAGCAAATTGATTTTATAATGTCTGGGAGTAAGTTGCAACTTATATTTTTTACATGATGAGATTAGATCAATGAAGAGAGGAGTGTAAGTAGTAAGGCTGAAGAAAGGAAAAAGAGATAAACGGATTAGATTAGATATGGTATGGAGGATACGTTGCCTGCGTGAAACAAGACTTCCGGAGTATCCGGAGTCCGATATTTATGAGCTAATAAACTAAATCAATTTGAGCCAGTTCGGCCCTTCAGAGGATATCAAAATAAAAACCAAACCACAGGTTACTACTTTTCTAATGATATTACAGTATTTCACAACTGTGTGCTACATGAACTATGAAATTTTTTATCTATGTATCGTACTGTATATATAATTCTTTCTCTGGCCTGACCTGGTCTGGGCTTTAGTTTTAAGGCAAAAATCGATAAGGGTTGTATTGGGCAGTAGTAGTAGAAGTAGCCACAGTATACATACAGTAAAGTACACAGCCTATTATACTGGGCAGGGCAGTTGAAGATAATGTTTAATATAAGATATGGGTTTTGCAAATAATAATAACGATTAATTTAGTGCAATCTCTGAGTAAGAAAACACATGGTTCTTTTTCGGTAGTCTATTTAGATGCAGTTGGATTGGAATTGGAACTTGGAGAGTACAGTATAGCACAGGCCAGGCCCCCACAGTCATAGTTCTAATGAAAGTCTCGTCTAATAGTTGTGTGGGGTGTACAACATGTTTGTAAGATGTGAGGGTTGAGGGTACATCCAAGAATCAGTCTAGCCCAGTCATATTGTGTATAGAATAGAGTGGAGAAGTGCATGGGACTTTTTTGAGTAGGATCTCTTATCTGGAGGTTTGGATCTCCTACGACCCGTTTCTGCCCGAGAAGAGGCTATTAATGGATACTTCTTCTGAGTATACACACTCTTCCTCCAGGTTGAATGAAAAGGAAATAGAAACTTCATGCGCGACTTCAGATTTTATATATACAAGTATTTGTATACAGGCAAGACAGGAGAGAGACCTACTTTCCCTCACCGAACGTGTGCGGAAGTTATCTGATGGTTGTAACAATATAAGCAAGAAACACCCCGGAATACCTGTTCTGAGCTGTTTTCATTTAGATGAGAAATGTGGGTGGACGGATAGACAATAATAAATGTATGAGGTGGATATTATTGTTTTTATTACTGAAAATGTCATAGGTTGCAACGATCCATGAAATCTTAATAATAGCTACAATTTGAAAAAAATGGTACGAGTTTGTTACCAATTCGAAAGCATTTCAGTTATGAATTATGTTCTGATGGAGGATCAGGTAATCAAATTTA
>JAQFYJ010001166.1:0-10032 GCA_034694685.1 Isotoma anglicana | reverse complement strand
AAATTATAAGAAATGCAGGGCATGAAACTGAAACTGATTTCCATTCAAAAAATTTTTTAAGCCAATTTATGGATATATTTTATAGCTTAGCATAAAAATAAAAAGTGCAAAACTTATAATTTATAAAAATGTTGTTCACTTGTAATTACAGATGATAAGGATAGGTTCCTAAGCGTCACAACTTCAACCAAAGATATCAAAGTGAAAAAAGGAGAGACTGCACAATGGGCAATCAACATAACCACTTATCCTAACAAATACGACTTCGTTTGGAAGGACAAGAATGGGATGGAGATAAGTAATCAGAATAAATTCTCCATAGACAGAAGCAAATCCAATATTGTTGTTCTCAAGATAAAAGAGGCTTCATTAGAGGATGCTGGTTCTTATCAATTCGAAGTTGAAAATTTGGAATTCAGGGAATTAATAGAAGTCCTTCAACTCAACCTATATGTCTTAGGTAAGCTGATTCAATACAAATTCAAAAACCGTTTAAAATCTGTACAATGTCAAAAGCAACTTGTAAATCTTTTTTCTTATCTATAGACAAACCGGAAGTAGTCCTTGAACCAAATGAGCCAAAAGAATACTTTCAAGTAGGAAGAAATTACTCTCTTCAATGTATCGCCCACGGGTTTCCGTTACCAAAAGTTGCATGGTTTTTTCAAGAAACTCAGACTTTCGGTCAGGAAATTCCTCGCAACTGCTCCACTCTCATGATGAAACCTTTAAAGGTATTTAATTACTCTATTTTACACAAGTACAATTTTAATTTTAAAAAATCATACGTCAAGTAAATGTATTTTGCTTTAGGGTCAAAGTGTCATCGAAAAATATCAACAGACTATCTCTACCCTGACATTTACACCAAAGTCTCATGGGATTTTTAGATGTCGAGCTGAAAACTCGGAGGGTGTTGACTGTTTACAGAGAAACATTAAGATCGTTGGTAATTATAATCTCTTGTCGATACAACTTGCTAATTTTGTATATTAATTATTAAAAGAAGCTTGAATACTATTTCCCATTTCCTTTCCAAATAGACTTCCCTTGTGACAACGGATTTGGAGTATCAGGTCCAGACCCAATAGTAGAACAAGATTCAATCCAACTGACCTGTGCCCTTTCCAAACTTAATGGAACGAAAACAATAGAATGGGCAAAGAAAGACGACAGTGGAGAAATTACATCTTTAGAAAATGTCACTGGTATGGCCAACATTGTTTGCAGATTACTCCGCCAAACAATTCCATTTCATACATAAATTTATCAACTAGGTGTAATGTATTATATTGGTGTTTTGAACAAACACATATTTTACGACTTATCATATATTTCTCCTAGGAATTACATTGGAAAAGATCGAGTCGCAATGGTCTTGGAAGAAGATTCTCACCATTGGAAAAATCAATAAGGGCCAAAGTGGAGAGTACGTTTGTCTTGTAGACGGAGACAAACAATCCAGCAAGAGTTTCCAAGTTCAAGTGAAAGGTAATAAATATTATGGTGATGTTGATGTTGATGTTCATCATACTTTTCTCTTGACATTTTCCAAAGGCGTAGGAGAATCCTAACTTTCATACGAAATGAGAAATAATATTGATACAGAAACTTATCTTGTGGCAGACAAGTATTATAGAATTACATTGTTACTCTCGATTCCCAATGTCCACTCGAATGTTTACTAAAGGTCTTGTTCAGTTCTCTTATATTGAACCATCATGGTGCATGGGAGGATTTAATAGCTGAGAAAATTGTGTACGCAAAGCTCTAGAAGTGAGCTAACTGTGCAAACAGTAATTAATTGCTTGTGTCCTTGTCTCATACAAAACCTAACATTTTACTCCCTATCTCACAGTGCCCGTGGTAATTCTCCGTTTTATGTTTCAACAGTTGGTTCCCTGTAACAAAAACGATTCTTTAGAATGTTATAAGGAATGAAATATTATTATGGCAAATTGGACTGGAATATATAAGGATTCAAAAGTGTATGGAGATGGACTGTTCATAAATATTTATATGTAATAAATAACCTTTCTCTCGTATTTCAGATATGATCGCTCCTAAAATCAACGACACCAATCTTAATGAAACAACCATCACATTGAAGGACGGTAATATTCCAGAAACGAAATTATTTTGTCGAGCAAGTGGGGCTCCCCCACCGACGATACAATGGACGAAGGTTAATACTGAATAGAGTTTTATGCATTCAGATGTAATTTTTAAAATACTAATAAGTAATTGTCTAATTAATTTGTTTGTAAAAAGGATGGATTGGATATGAATGAATGGCCAGAAGAAATCACATACAACGTTACAGAAAATGGACAAGTCTTAACCTTTCCATACTTCCGGAAAGCTGCTTCAGGAAAGTATGAGTGTACTGCTCGAAATAGAAATGGCACTGCTAAAACATTCATGACTATTGAAGTTGAGGGTAAAAGGAATCAATCTAAATAATGAATTACTTCACTTGTAATTTTTAAGTTTTAAACTTCTAACATGTATTATTATTGTATTTTTTAGGAAGCATTGAAAACCTGTACCTGTATTTAAGCGTTATTGCCCTTTTGATCGGTCTTATGATTGTTGGAGCTGTCTTGGCAAAGAAAAAGCATAAGGAAAAGGTAAGATTTGCACATTATTTGTATTAAGCTATAAGCGTAACCTGAAATCATTTAAAAAGTAAGTAAAAATTTGTTTTTTTTCTCTTAGCTCCTAAAACGTTACTTAGAGGAAGTAAGGACAAGAGACTTTTTGGAAGGAGCAGTTGGAGATATTAATCCTGAGTTAGGAATTGAAGATCAAGCTAACCTTCTTCCCTACGATAGAAAATGGGAGTTTGCTAGAAGTAGATTGCATCTCGGTATGTAAACACAACGTTTTCTTCGATGTTACCGCTCATCTTACTTTACTCTTTTGACATTAATTTCTATTTCCCAACCTGTAGGCATGCAATTAGGATCCGGGGCCTTTGGTCGTGTCATGAAAGCCGATGCTTTCGGCATAATTCCAGGTGAAACTTGTACAACAGTTGCAGTTAAAATGGTGAAAGCAAATGCGGATGAAAGTCATATCAAAGCTCTTATGTCAGAGTTGAAGATTATGGTTCATCTGGGTCAACATGTGAACGTTGTCAATTTACTTGGAGCATGTACGGAATTTCTCATCAAGAAAAGTAAGTACTTGAAGAAGTTGAAATATTTTTAAAGCGAAGCCTTAATTTTTTCCAAAACATCCTTAACGTATATTTTGCTTCTTTATGATCTTTCAGAGGAACTATTAGTAATAGTGGAATATTGCAAGTACGGAAGTCTACTGAGTTACATGCACAGACACCGTCATACTTTTATAAATCAGCTAGATCCCACAAAAGGAATAATTGATCCAAGTATTTACAACTCAATCAATAGGACAAGTCAGCAATCTCAAGCTCCAAAGTGAGTACAGGATTAAAATCTGTTTTAAACATCTTTGAAAGTATTAATATTAATGTTAACAATCTAAGCTCAATGTTCTTAAACTGACATAACGTTTTTTTCTTTCTATTAACGTATTCTAATTTTGGAATCTTTCCTAACATGGATGATATTGGGCTGGATTAATTTGATGGTGGTGGATAATTTGACACCTTTTCTATTGGTGACTTTTAACGAATTTGGAATTGTGGTGTGGTATCTGCTTTTGGGTCATCGGCTTATTACTCTTTACACTCTTAAAATACAATTCTTTAACTTGCACAATTTTAAAATCAAACTAAAATTATTGCATGTTTTGCATGACATGACACCTTCTCACCCTTTGCATGAATGACGCATGATGATGCACTTCAAACACACTTTCGACACATTTAAATACCCAAGACTGAATTATGCAGCACTTACATTTACGGATACTGGAAATAATAGGAAAACGGCTTCGAATGGATATCGAACCTTGGAGGAGCTTAATGAAGAGTCGCCATCATCACCAACCTCACCTATTCCAGGTTTTGAGAATAATTTTGTAAATGATCACAACCATTCCCAGCTTCATCCTTTGGACACTCGGAGACGAAGTTCGGCCACGGCAGATTATTACGGTCAAGGTAGTAATGTCGAGAGTATGTGTACGGATATGAGTTATATTTCAAATTCTCCAACAACGGCATGTGGCTACGATGGGAAACGGAGGTCATCAGGTGCTTCATCGTGTCAGGATCATTATAGAGGAGATTATCAACATGTTGATGTGCGGCCGATTAAAACTACGGATATTTTATGTTGGGCTTTTCAAATCTCTAGAGGAATGGATTATTTGGCCTCAAGAAAGGTTAGTTAGGGAACATCGAAAAAGCACGTGGGTCATTTGGATGATGATTTTACCCAGAAAACACTGTCCTCAAGCTTAAACGGATGGTTTAAAGGCTCAGCCTGTGGGACACTTGACACAACGCTTTTGAAGCCCTTCGGGCGGGTAAGTTAAGATCCGCCCTTAGGTTTACGTCCATTCAACTGCCTAAAGAACTTTCCACATACTACTAAACACCCGTTTAACTCTCAGGAAAGTGTTTTTCTTGAGTAAATCATTATCCAAATGATCCACGTGCATTTCGAGTTAATCATAAGTCTACAATTAATGGACCAATTGTGGTGCGTAAATATTTCAATAAACCATCTGGATATTTATATTTGTAAAATATTGCAGGTTTTGCATGGTGATTTAGCAGCCCGGAACGTTCTCCTTGCTGAAAACAATATAGTAAAAATATGCGACTTCGGATTAGCTAAAGAAATGTACAAGGATTACAAGTATAAAAAGAAGAGTGAGGTATGACTCGGTGTTGTTTTCAATGAAATTCTGTCGTTTCGTAAAATAAATTATTAAATACTGACTCATAATTATTTCCAGGGAGTTTTACTGCCCGTGAAATGGATGGCAATTGAATCTATTTATTACGGAGTTTTCTCCACCCAATCAGACGTTTGGAGCTTTGGAGTTGTCCTCTGGGAACTGTTCACCCTTGGAAAGACCCCATATCCAGGTTCGACTTTCTAAAACTCACCAAAACTTTATGTTACATTTTTTTCTAAAACGAAATGCTCATGTACCTTACATGAATATAGGAATGGAAGCTGATGACCGCTTTTACAAAATGTTAAACGAAGGCTACCGCATGGAAAAGCCACCCCTAGCCCCATCCTCAATGTACGACTTGATGATCGACTGCTGGACTCATGAACCAGCCGAGCGACCATCATTCACAACACTTGTTGACCGTATAGGAGACATGATGGAGGAAAATCTAAAGCAAGAATATTTAGATCTCAACGTCCCCTACGATAAAATGAACCGAGATTGGCTTTCAGACAAGCCAGACTACTTGAGTAACATGAATGTTCCCGACTTTCAATCTGAAAGTTGTCGTCCAACCCCAGAGCGACAATATGAAAACGTGCCCCAAACAATTGACTCCGGTTACCTCGTCCCCATAACGCGTCCACCTTCTAATATTACTCCCATAGAGTATCAAAATGTGTCTAACAACCTGGGTGAACCCAGAGGACACCTTCTTGTCAACAATACAGGATACATGTTCATGAATCATCCTTCACCCACAGAAGAATCTGCACCTATTTCAGACGTTAAAGCCAACAACGGAGCTATAACTATAACCCCGACTGAAAATATTCCTAATCACTTTAAAGAACAAAATTTAGAAATACAAATACCCCAATTGTGTCCTACAATAGAGGCTGATGACATTTCTCAACCATATTCCCCCAATTATATCCCTCATGAATATGACAGGGACAATCCAGCATTTACAGGCGTATCAATTAATACAAATTATGTACCAAATAGTTTATTCTTTCCCCCGGGAGGCTTACCGCAAAATGTGGAAGAAAGTGAAAAACTCAACCTGGAGGAATTGAAAAACAGTGAAAGTGATTCAAGAAGACTTCTTGGTGGGGTTAAAAGACAAAAAAATGATAGTGGTCTTGGTTCAATAGACTCTTCACATTTTGATGGAAATAGGCGAAGTCCGACAGACTTAATTCATAGAGAAAGCAGCGGCTCTGATACTGAACCTTGTAGTTATACTAAACAAAGTAAAGATGCACCTTTGTCTCAACACAATTTAAATTATGTTAGTCATACTCCATACGATCTTAGGAATAGTGATGAAGTCAGTGTGAATAATAATGCAGTTAATAGTTTCCCCAATACTCATAGTCATCCCTCGTTAATATCTGCCGGTGGACCAATTGTGTGATTTTTATTGCCTTTTGATTACTTAAGTTTGTCCAAAAGTCTTTCTTAATTGTCCGTGGTGATTATTCACCATTTGGATTACGCTTGTTATGCTTATCAACTTGCACTACCTATGTTTTTTATTTTATTAAATTTAATGTCATTTATTAAAATAAATCTTCAGTTTATAGTCCATGATATTTTAAATGTAAGAAAAGAGTCACTTGTTTACTCACGTTGTTTCAAAGAATGCTAGTTTTTATTTATGTACAAGTTAAACAAAATACGAACGTCGTATGGTTATAGAATGTTTAAGACTAGAGTTCTCATCTTCAGTTTACTTTGTTGTTGCCAAAGATAATTAATGATTGTATACACAATATAGTTTATAATGTTTCAGCTACTCTTGTATGAATATCACCCGTTTGTGAAATCATTCCTTAAATATTAAAAACATGATTTTGTCTACATAATGTAATTTGTATTTAATTTAAAGCTGGGACAGCGCAAAAAGCGTTCTCTCAGATTCTAAAGAAGTTTATTCATTTAAATTCTTAAAATTAATTAATTTGAGTTTTAAATAATCGTTTAAGCATACAGCTCATAAATCTACGTTCTCCAAAAAGGCTCTTGGTATTTATATATGAAATAAGTAAACACGCTAAATTCAATTAAAACAGCTCGACTTCGAATTCCATGCAAAATGAACCACAAACAAACATCGAGAATTATTATTTTGAACTCCGAAACGTTTTCATTTATTTTCGCTTTTAAACAGTAGAACATAGTATGAATGGATTTAACGAAAGCTAGAATATATAATTATTATAAGAATATTTCGACTTTTTGGGTTAGATACGACAGTTCGTATAATATTCACTTCTTTCTACTGGAGCATCTCTAAAATTACATTTTAGACGACAACATCATCAACATTTTGTATTTAATTTCTTAATGTAAACTCTACAGCTAGTGTAATTAACGAAACCTTAAAAGCAACTAGAAACTAATACCATCGCTCTACATTGGCAACGACACATATTTCATCGGAATAATTTGTTGGGATTTATAATAATAGCAGGCATTATCACTAAAATAATAATATATTAGCCTTAGAGAATAGTTTGTAGGTTTTTTTGTCAAAAGAAGCACTTCGCATTGTGCTGACTAAGTAAGCATAATATTTATTATTTTCAATTTATTATTATTATAATTACTATTTAAAGTTTATATACAATTAAATGTTATGCGCCAACACCGATCAATAACCATATAATTAATAATAACAATAATAATAGAATAATATTTCTCTAATCAGTCACTCTATTAACATAAGCAGCGAATATGTAATTCACACACCTAACATTAACATCATTTTATACATAGGCAAAACTCTTCTTAATAATATATGATACACCTTATCTTATTCATAAATGTTACAAAGATTCAAAAGTTACCCGGTGACCTTTCACAGTCATCAATAATTAATCTATTTCATCAAGCATACATAAATATTAGTAATCATTCAGAACGATATCAAAGTAGTTAACGAACTCATTTACTCTTCACACAACGAATTGATATTTTACACAGGATTTGTTTTTAAATCCTAACTCTCTGAAATTTAAAAGGTATCTAATATAATTTACCAAACCTCTCATATTAGCATGTCTTTATCACAATGTAACGAGAATAGTAGAGAACAACAGCATGCAATTTTATACATATTATCTATGATGATGGCATTTTTACTTCTTTTTTAAAGTCATTAAAATGGAAAAGTAAACTTAATAGATAATAATAATATTATTAGACTACAGTCAGCATAGCAGCACTACCTCTATATTTGTGTAAGCTGTGGCACTCATTTTTTTAGTTTCAGTTCATTTAATGAAACCATAACTTACTTCAAGACTTATCAGGTAATACATATGATATTATTTTACATACTTCTATGGGCATTTCAGTTTCATATAGATAACAAAGGCAAAAAATTAGTTTGTCTGAGTTTCCGAAAATCAAAACAATTTAATCATTTCAGACTTAATTGTAGATCTTGAAGAGAAACTCAGAAAGTGGAGATTTGGTTACTTTGCCTTGTGAATAAGGGCTGCTCATAGCACCATAGTTTAGGTTATCTTTTGGACGTCTTTAACTCAATGAAATATTATTTTTTTCAAATTAATAATTAAATTAAACGATAAGAACGAAGGATAATTGTATATCTTCTTAAAGAAAAAGTAAAGTATCTCTATATATACTAAATGTAATGTAAAATGGCAAAAAAGTTTCTGCTGCTTTTTAATTCACCCCTCGTAGAGTAATTTTAAGATCAACTCAAGAAAAAATATTGTACGGCTGTTTCATAAAATAACTAATTAATGAGATATCAACAATTCTGCGCTCAAAATATTAACTTCCATCACCAGGATTTTAACCCATAATAATAAAACAAACAAAATTTTATATTTTTTCAATAGTTTCTCCACAAACCGAGTAATAACACTGAGACTAAATAGATTTATCTTTTCTCCTAATAGAACAGAGCGTAATTTCCGCTTCGACAACTTAAAATCTAAGATAGGGAGATTATCGCTATAAAGAGTGAAGAGTCTCTTTCAAGGCGACCATTTGCTCTTCTCCTAGTTTGATTTTGTCGTCGATTTCACGAGCGTCGATAATCAACTTGGCTTTCATCTTGACAAAATGATGATAATCAGCGTAGTCTTCGACTGTCAGGTACTTCTGAAGGAAACTTGAGACTTGAGCACTTCGTCGGTCTATATTCTCTTTCAAGATTTTAGCCTCGTCCAGCTGCTCTCTCAGTTTGTCCCTCTTGCCCTCCAGAATCTTCTGTAATTAAAAAAAAAGAAAACCCGTTAGTTAGTTAAATACTTAACTAACTTACTCATTCGTTCCATAGTAAAAAATATGTTATCATCATCCAAGTAGTCATTCACCATCTGCCTCTGAATAAACATTTTAACACAGTAAAATTCACTAAACCGTTTTAAATTTTTCTTATTAACAATGACAATCCATGTTATGTAGGTATTTTGAAGTTTCTGTGAAGCCTAAACTTGTAAACATAAAATTACATAAGAGTTTTTGTGCAATTTAAAGGTACTAAAATCATACACTATAATCCATTGTAGTGAAAAGGCAAAATAGAATGAGCAAATAAATTACACCCAAAAAATGAAGACTACAGTTAAGGGGAAAACACGAATGGACAATTTGTTGCCACTCTTTCGTGCTCCTTCAGCTCTGAAATTGTTTGAATTTTACAAAACCAACTTTTAGAGTGAATCCCAATAATATTCTAACCTAGGCAGTATTAGGCGGTGGTGATCTGGTCTGGTCTGGTCTGATTGTTAGTAAAAAGCATTAATAGACGATGAGATATCTATCGTCCTATCCTATCATCATCATCATTCATGACTATGATTATCCATAAGATGATATGCGTTCTAATTGACATTGAAATTTAAAATTTGAACTTAACTGCATTTTACCTGCATCGTAATTACGTTACAAGTACAAAAAACAAAGGTAAGAACATCCTAAACAAAATTCTAACCTTGCCTTGCCGTCGTATAGTTGTTGTTCAAACAAAACAGCTAATTACACATTGCCCTGCAATAATGACAGGTAAGAAAGATCTGAGAAGACTAGATCATGAAATTGCGTAAGGTTTTTCTCTCTATGTTTACACAATCAAGTGAAAAACTGTACTCTGGACACATACATGTGTCATTTCTTACAATCTGACAAGTAACAATTATGCCAATTCTA
>JAQFYJ010001165.1:0-10032 GCA_034694685.1 Isotoma anglicana | reverse complement strand
GAATATATTTTTACAATTACATCTTTTCCCAGCAATTTAGCCATATTTCTTGACAGACTCACAAAACAGGTTTAAACACAAAGCAGTAGGTTTTCGGTAATTATTTTATATTAATAAATTATTTGACAAACGGGGATTTTTCGGTCTTAAATTCTGGACGCTATGGACTTAACAGATATAAGACCTTACAAAGGTCAAAACAAAAGGTAGGTAAGCTATTGGGTCAACTCATGTCATTATTAATCCGAAGTAATGCAATTACGTGACGAATTGTTGGATAGCACATACAGTCGATATACATACACGATATTTACGATAATAACATCAATTTTTTACTTCTACAACATTCAGATTACTTTTCTAGATTTAGATTACACACTGGTCTATTGTCACATCGAAATTTTAATTTAGAAAAAAAACAACTCTCCAGTATGTGAATAGTAATTAAGAAATAATTCTTAAACATTTAGCGGATAAAGGCCAACAATGATTTTAACAATTATAGTTTTTACACCTTTCGCAATAATTTTCAGAGCGAAAACTTTTTTCACCCTTTATCAGATTCCAAATAAGAAGGCTATGAAAGTGGATAACTAAACCTAATTATAATTATAACCTTAAAAACTAAATGCATTGAGCTTCCACTATTTTTAAATTAATATAGCCAGACAGAAATTACTCTCATTATATTACATAACGAACCAACACACATTTCCAATTACAGAGCATAAATTGTTATTAAAATTACTTATCATTTCAATACATAAAGCAAAACCTTTCCGAACCCCTTAGAATCAAAAACTTTAGCCAATATAATTTTCCCAATCCGAATATTATATTTTTCTCGATCCATATTCATGCAAACTAAACCCTTGTTGTGATAACATCTCATTCAATAATCCAAGCTAATAAAACCATCCAAAAGAATCGCTTTCACTCTCTCAAAAACAAAGTTCGTATATAACGTAGGTATGTTCCTTCATAGAAGATATATATTCATAATATTACATATGACATGACATGATAATCGATAACACAAACGAACGGATCATTTCCAGTCTCTCTGTATCGTCGTATCGCATTACAGAATATAATATTAATAATAATATTACACGTGTGTAATATTAGTAGTATGACCTCTCTCTTTTTATATATATTCTAATATTTTGTACGGAAAAATCTTATCTCGATTTTTTCATGGGAAGCCATTAGCTGTTACAATAGGTCTGTGTCGTCTCTCAGTGTAAAATAACATGATTTTTTTTCTTTCCCATAAAAAAATGGATAACCCTCTCAAAAAATAATATTTTCTTAGACTTATCATAATAATATATAGAATAGATAGACATATATAGATATCGTCTTATCATCATCGTAGACAAGAATATATAGATACCTATATGTATGCATATTATCGTAGCATAGGAGATATTATTAACGTAATAACAATATAGAGATGTTCTTTCATCATCATCAAATGTTTATCCATTTTTGTATTTTAAATATAATTTATCTCGTAAGCTATAATATAATACCTATAATATATGCCCGCTTTCACACAGTACAAAAATCTTTTGCTATTATTTATATGCTAGAGCCTCTTTAGGTATAACAATAATATATTGCGAATATAATATTGTTTCCTGGTTTAAAATGCAATAGCCTATTCGTTTTTGCCGTCTTTGATATGACTATTCTCGATACTTTGGCAAAATACGGTCGACGAGTATCGAAAATAGTCACAGTCTGTATAGTAGTGAAGTGACAGTTAGTTACATAATCTAGTTAATCTATAAATATGCTTACCATTATAATATGCAGTGAGGTTGCAGTGTGTGTCTTGGAGAAATAATGAGAAACAGCTCTAGCTCTGATTCGATTCTTGGAAGAAGAATCAATCCACTTTAATGACCCCATATAAAAGGGATTGTGGATCTTACATTATGATGATGCATTAAATATAACACAATGTAAGGAAAAAGGGATCATCAACTAGGGTTTATTATATGGCTAAATTGTCAAAGAGGTAAAATCTAGGAAGTAGGATGTAGCTAAAGGAAATGAGTTTTCGGTTTAAATGCATCAATCATTTCACTTAGGGGAGAAATCAGTGAAAGTCCAAAAGGGTAGATCCTTTCCTCTTTTGAAAAATTCTTAGATGCTATATACTGGCATGATTTACATCAATTAATGCGAGAAGACTTGTCCCCAGTGTGTTTATAAGAACATACGATAATATCTCTTCATTTCACTTTCTTTTTGTGTATAAGAGTTATGGACCCACAAGAGTAGAATAGAATACAGAATAGTGTACTTGTATGTAGCGTGATTACAGTTAGACAACAAAAATCTATAGGCTAGTCCATACCTAACCTGAGAGACTGTGTAAGGGCTCACTATTTCATCTCAGTCCTTAAACAGTGCAACTAAATAAAGGTATAGTAACACGAGCGAAAAGAATCCCATCACCAGTTAACAATATCTGGTAGTGGCACAATAAAAGATTATACGACAAAACATTGAAACCTCACACAGATTTACGGATAAATAGTATCGACTATTAATTGTATTTAAGTTGATAAACTGATATTGCGTAAAATATACTTTATAACCTACAAGGACAGACATCGACATCGATCCACATTTGGACATGATAATTTTTCTAGAAAAGAAAGAAGATCCACACCGGAAGGTAAGAAAAAACGAGATGGACATTCGAAAACTTGTACAAGTTTCGTTTCATCTGTATAACAATCAACAATAACAAGAATAATAACAATATAACAAAGTTTACACTATTGCCTAATTCTATTTTTATATTACGGACCAAATATCTATAATTCCCTGCTAACTCAAAGTTTTCCTTGCATAGCTATAAATCGACTTAAATTTTATATACGTAATTTGAAACGCATACTCACCATCATTTACTAAATTGTAAGACACATTGAACTAGACAGAAGTTTTTGCTAAGATTTCACTTAAATGATCTTTAATTTCTGTCTCAACAACTTTTTTTTTGCTTTTGGCACATTCACGCTTTACATTCCTTTCGATTCGGATCCTTCCGTCCGATCGAGTTACAATCAAAATTATATATTTTTGTAATTTTTTAAAACCTACATTTTCCAATTTTTAAGTGATACCATGCGGTCTTTTATAGATCTATGAAATAAATCCATGCATTAACTAGAACACCAAATTGTATTACATAATTTCTTAATTTAAAATGCCACTACGACCACCACCTTTCAAAAGTACCTAAGTTATAGTAATTATATTTTTGAAGTACACTTTTGGACAGTGTGATGTTCTAAATATACCTATTAATAACAAAATAATTAAAGCAACTGCTCGTCTCATGAAATTTTAAATAATGAGTTGACGCAAGTCAATCAAATGAATGAAATTAATTACCTACTACTTTTACTTTTCAAGTTTTAAATACCTAGCAGAATAACGCATTATGTAAACTACTGCGTTCTTTTAGTGTCTCATCATCAAATTTAAAGCTATAACATGATATTAACCTTACCTAATAATAGACTGAATAAAGAGAAATGAAACTTTTAACCATAATTGAAATTGTTTTTAAACTAAGAATAATAATAAATGATAATTAGTATTTCTAATTCGAATTAAAGCAACAGGTTTCCTTTCATTATTTTTTATTAGATATTAAATTGTTTAACGATGATCTTAGCGTTTGATTTGAATAGAAAGGTAGACTTTTTTGTCTGAATATTTACCGACTTTATCAGTTTTTTATGTTGAATCGACTGATCAACAGTTATTTTGCCTTTACATGCATCTGAAAATTCGTTATTAAAAATAGGTCTGTAGAATGGTTGCCTTTTACATGAATTCTTCAATTTGTTAACACTCATTATAATTATTCATGTAAGTTGTAAAGTTTTTTTTCATTTGCTAAAGGATGATTTCTTTGCTGATTGATTATATTTTCTATTTCTAAGGACAGGATAGCTGGATCCAGATGGTTTATAATACTAACGAATAATAAATGTCCATATTGTTAAGATGTACAAAGACGGTTGTTGATGAAGAATTTTGAACTTTTAAATGTTTCTATCCTGTTGCGTCCAATCATCATAAAACCCGTTATACCGAGCCCCTCCAGAGACAGAATTATCGTTGGTCCCTAAAAATCAGAGTATTTTTGATTAAGAATTGTTTTATTAAACTTATCATACTTTGTAAATTTTTTTTATTATTTAAACTGTGTAACTTACTTCGTCGAAAATTTACCCTGGGTCCGTTGTTTCGGCTGCCGTTGATCAGTTGGTCGCCACCTTAGGAATAATAAAGAATTACATTTTTGGTAAAATTTAAAAAAAACTTCCTAGTGCATACGAAATATTTGATGTCCTTACCCATTTCCGGCTCCGAAGCCCGAGCGCCCAGTCGGGTTCCATGCCCACGGAATTGCAGCTGCTGGTCCAGTCGGTGTCCTGAACGCTGACCCCCAGCTCGCCGCTCCTGCGGCCCCATTCCACGCATCCCCTGCCCCATCGGCCCACCTTCCGGCTGCCCCATTTCCTGCTCGCGACCACGCATCCCCCCACGGCCACGCCCAACCTGCATTAGTTAAAAAGTCTACGAAAATTAAATTACATTCTATACAAAACAACGACTCGTAGAAAGAGCTAATAGAAATTAAAAGTTGTTCTTTAAAGTCAAAGGTTATGAGAGGAAAGAAACTCAAAGGAAGACAAAGCATTTGATTAATAGCTATCCCCATTTCACATAAGCAGTTAATAAAAAAAGTTACATTCACAATTTATCCCTAATCTAAAACATCTCGAGAGACTGTCTGAGTTAGTCTATAAATAAAAAACTACTGTGTAAACATGCACAAACTTTATCATTAAATTAATCTACTACAATTTTTTCGTTTTGTCTCTGAAGGATTATGAATTATTACTAACGCACCGTCCTGGATTGGTACTGGTGGAACGATCGACTAGAATCCCTTCCTCGGGCTCCACGACCTCGAAACCTACTTCTTGAAGCGGGACTTTGCATTCTAGGGATCATAGGAGATGACGCAGCATATCCCAGCCCAAAGCCGAAGTTTTCAGGAGAATTGAAGCTCCCATTGTTATTATCAAATCGTGAATAGAAACTTTGTCGCAGAGGGGAAAAGCCACCATTGTCACCATATCCAGCATCAACACCATTTTGGTACTCTACAATCATGTGAATGGGGAAGGGATAAGACATGCCACATTCACAAACAAATATTCTTAACACATAAGTTTAAGATTTTAGTTTTACATGGACTACTCAAGAATATTCCAAAATGGTTAATCAGTATATTCTTTTTATATTCATGCCATATTAAGTTACGATACAGGAAATACAAATTCAAAATACAAACATAACATATACTTTCACATTGGACAGTACCAAAACAAATCTACTTTTTTATAAGTTGTCAAATGATTGAAATTTAACTTATTATGACGTGATAGCTTTGCTTTGCTGCAAAGTGCGAGTTTTTTATGCAAAAATAGGAAAAAGCTGAAGAATTAATGCTAGTCGGTGAAAAGAAAACGTTGTAAAGGAAAATTGTAAAAAGTGAATTAAGTTTTGAAGTTAGTTAAAAGAGTTTTTGTCAAAAACACCTCAAGTCCTTCAGTCATAAGTAACTAAAAGAATATTAAGCCAACGAAATTATATACTTACCGAAATCTGTCCTTCCCATTGGACCACCACGCATCCCACCTCGTCCTCCACGACCACCACCACCAAGAGGCAAGGGTGGTAGGATTCTAAAGATTGTCAACGATTACAATTTTGAAATTAAAGAGTCGTAATTTTAAGATGAACTTATGCCAAAGAACAAAATACAACTTACGGCGCATCATAGGCTAAAGGCCGTGTGGCCATCATTTGCATCATACGCCTTTCCCTGGCTCGGAGAATTTCCTCCTTTTTCTTCTTATCGGACGGAGGTTTTGCAAGGGAAATTTCGATGCTGGATCCACCAACGTCCTTTCCATTCAAATCATCCAAAGCCTTGACAGCCCCATCTCGTTCTTCGAAATGCACAAAAGCGTAATCCTTTATTTTCTTGACGCGTTCTACTTTACCGAACTGCTCAAATGACTCCTTAAGCTTCTCTTCTGTTACTTCTTGGGTCAAATTTCGGACGTAGAGAACCTTCACCTTTGACATGGTCTCATCATCAGGTTCTTCTTGTGGATCTGCCCAGTCAACGATGATATCGCATCCCCAGACTTTAACACGGGATGTACCAAGGCGCCTTTTTGCGAGGGAGGCTGCTTTGTGTGACTCGTATTCGAGGAAACAGAAGCCTCGATTTTTCTTTCGGTCATCTGGAGAACTGTAGATTATGACTTCGGTTAAGCCAGCTGTCAAAAATCAAACCCCAACCACATCATTAGTACTTAATTGACAATTTCAAAAATCACAACATACATTTGCAAACTAAGCCACATAGACACAGAGAGATAGAGACAGACAGACAGGTACAAAGATACAACAGCCAAGACTATTTTTACGTGAAAAGTTAATGCCTAAACTATTAGAGAGAGAAAGTGTACTTTTTGAAACAATCATGTACGACATTAATTTAACAACAATTTCAAATTAAAGCATTCCCCACTCTTCAAAAATCCCATTCTACCACGCGAAAAGCAATAAAAACGGCTGTCACCAATCACACTTACGCGCATGTTTTGCAAACTCTTCGAAGAGTTCATCATGATCCCTGTTTTTAGGAATGTTCCCAACAAAAAGACGGTGGTTGTTGTATGAAATCGTAACTCCGATCTTTTTTCCCTTACGAATTTCATGCTCGTTTAACTACAAATCATAAAATTAAATATCCCTACTTTTAGCTATATATAAACAAACAATCTCTCATCAATGCCTGCCTTATTTTCAGATTTTCTGAACCCAGTTTTGTCAATATGTTACTCTTTCTATTATAGCAATTTCGAGCGATATAATATTTCGTATTTGCTGTCGGAATCTCAGGAGGATAGTTAAAAACATAAGGCATACCTATCACCTAGGACCGATGAAGTCGGATGAAGGATGTACTACCACAAGTGAGACAAAATACTAACTTCACTAACAGTGCATATTAAACTAGGATGGATATGGCTCAGGTTTTACAGGATGGTACACATAAAAACATAAACGGGTAGGATTAAGGACAAGGATTAAGGAGTATAGACTGGGTAAGGAATTACGTGAGCGTCTTTGGAACTCCTCATACAATTGTTCCTTGGACTTAGCTTTGGGAATATTTCCGACAAAAATCCGACGCCTAGGATAGCAAACCATCAGTTTTACTGGTTCTGTCGACTGGCGGACACGTGTTCCATTTATCTGACGGATAGGTAAGGAGCATTTATCATAAGGGACATTTATTATCATTAACTCTGATGTGAGTAAAAATTAAGTAACTGGTTCGATATCGACACGAAAAACTGGGTACACTTTGAGGGTTTCAAACATCAGGGGATTAACCAAAACCAACCTGTCTAACAGCTTCTTGAGCTCCATCCCTGTTAATGAATGTTACAAAAGCGTATCCTCGATTAAGACCGGTCATAGGGTCCATCATTAGACGAAGGTCCCAAATACCACCACAATTTTCGAAAAGTGGGATCAGTTCATCTTCGTACATATCCTTGGGAATCTTTCCACAGAAGACCTTTAGAAATGAAAAGTAAACACAGATTAGCTTTGCCTTCTACATCTCAAAAACAACAGACAATAAAACCTCAAAACTTACTTCACATCCGTTGCCTGGCGGATGACCTTCCCAGCTTGGTGGTGGACCACCATATTTTCGTTGACCTGTAGTCACGTCCAAAGAGTAACCTGTACGCTCAAGAATCGACCTAATTTTTGCCTCGTCTGGTCCTTTCGCTGGACTGTAATCAAATCAATAAATACATTTTAAATTACACGTTCTACCGACCAGAGAAGATCATTCATTTTAACATTAACAAAATACTTTGGTTTAGTAATGGAGGGTTTAATAGAAGTATCAGTTTCTTCCTGGACTTTTTCCATTTTTTATAGTGAGAAATTTTTTTATGCAACCTACTGGTGCTTTTTGTGTTAACATATAAATTCTAAATATTATATGAAAAGTTCTTTCAAGATTAAGGTGTCGTTGGCCGTATTGAATCGAATTCAAAGAAGCTTAAATTTTTGTCAAATTTGGTAGCACCATTTCTTGATAGAAAGCTTCAGTAGGGATCATACGCGTAGTAACACTTTTGAATTCTGAGGCGTTAAGGGGTGACAATAAATAACAAAAAAAGTTTCTACGACGACCTTTTAATACCTTTCTAATACTTTTCAAAACTAAGCCCATGGTCAAGGGTACCAATAAATTCGAATACTTTACCTCTGGGCAGGAGGGACACCACTACTTTGACCAGACCGAGACTTTTGGCGATAGGTTTTCATGACTCCACAAAGGTAGGCCGATTTATTGGAAACGTGTTCCAAGTTGGAATCCAGGAACTGTTTCAGCACCGTTAGAGCCCCGTCAACAGGAAACTCTTTTAGAGCATCCAATGCTCTTTCATCCAGGTCACTATGAGATAGCTTCCCTATTGTATTTTAATAAAATGCTTAATGAGTAAAAAAAAAGTAGGATGGTAAAAGCATCTTGAATTGAATTTACACTAAGCATAGGTTAATTATTATTTACGTGCATTGCATTTTCAAAGTAAGAAAAAATACAAGATCCTTACCGGTGTTATAAATGTCATCCAGTTTAGCCGAGACTTTTTCGTCAAGCCCATACTGAATTAGTTTTTGATAATCTGCTGAGCGTTGTTCCGCCGGGATCTTTAAAGGCTCAGCAGATTCGCTTGAAGTCGTCGTCGTATTGAAAGCATCGCCACCAGCTGCAGCGTCAACGGCATTCCCCGTGCCCTTGGTCGCTCCATCAGTAGGGCTGCTTGAGGTTGAACCTTGAGCCAAATTCTCTTCGGTCAACCCACTAATATCTCCGTTACCACTGGCCATATTCGTATTCTTATAATAAAACTTTTTTCTTGTAACAAAACAAATTAACAATTAACTGTCCCTATGTAATAACTTTTGCGTGACTTTTGCACGTTTGAAATCAGTTTTATAATAATAACAATATTATATTCGTGATAAAATAAAATCTTCCAAGTGTCCACTTTCTTCTTAAAAGGGACAACAACAACTGGTAATATTCTCTTAGTAAATAATTATTCTTCTGTGGGAGTTAACGAAGACACCGACGACGACAGGATGGAGATGTCGTTAAAAAAATGATGGCCAGTGGATTTATTTTTTTTTGTTGTTCCGTTCCGATGATGATTTCCAATCAGTAATTAATTACAATAATAATGAAAGAAGATAAACTAATCAACAATTAATAAACTGTATACCGATAAACTAATTAGAGTTCAGTCAGTCAGCAGAATCCAATATTAATAGACGACGATATACAATGATGATAATTATATTTTAATTGGTTCGTAGCGATGATAAAGGTCGAGTCAAATTATTAGTTAAAATTGCTGGATACCTTTTTGGATTCTACTTTTCTCTGGCTGGATTAAATAACTAATTGCAATAATGATTAGTATAATTAATTAATTACAACTGAAAACCTACTATTGATGATGAGACTCGATAATAATAATTATAATAATTTTTCATACAATAAAAACAATAACAATGTAAATAGTATCGATCACTACTAAATTCTGAAGGTGCTACTACAAGTCCAATCAATAATTATAATGATGATTGAATTGATGGGTCGGTGACAAATGACCTAATGAATGATCAATTAGTCCGTCTGAATAAATTAAATATTAATCAAAGGATCCAATCTGAATTTAACTGATGATGTTAAAATCGTTGTAGTAAGTAAATTTATCTTCCTTCCTGATCCTGATTAACCGATGATGATTAGTAGGATCGCGGATTCAGACGGATGCCAAGATTAACCACCTGAAATTTTAAGAAAAAAAATCG
>JAQFYJ010001164.1:0-10033 GCA_034694685.1 Isotoma anglicana | reverse complement strand
AAGTAGTTAAAAGATATTTTGTATGGATGAATGGACATTTTACAATGTGGATATTTTAATGGTCTTTATAAACAAGTTAGTCAGCTTGGTCAGTTTTATTGTCTGAGGCTTTACCAACCATGAGTCTATTTTTTCATTCATTATTATTATGATATTATATATACAACTTTAGTCTCATTTCATTTCTTATGTGTATTTGAAATAATCAAAGCAATTTTTTATAGTATAAAAATCCCCTAAAAGTCAACTTCTTTACATTATATAGAGAGTGTAGCTATGTACAGAGAGTAATAAAATAGACAATGGGAACCGGACCAAGTTTTTGTCACCACACCAGACAGGGCAGAGAGGACAACAGGATGATGATGTTGATTGTTGATCATCATGATTGCGATGAGATGACTGTCAGTGTCACTCAAGTCACATTTCCACTGTGTGTCCAACTATACTTAAGAACTTAAGATAGTGAATAGTTGTAGTTATAAAAGTCAGTTCCACTTGTCTTATGTCACATCAACAGAGGCAGAATCAATCCTTGCCCTCCTGGTTAGCTTTATAGAAAGGGATACAAGATTTCTCATTCGAATCACTCTTATCGATTTAATCTGCAAGAAATGAATATCAAGTTAACTTGATACAGTTTTTTTCTCCTTTAAAAGTTATGACAATCAGGTGGAATAGAATTTACATCCAGATTTTGCCAGTATTGATTACTGATTGCATTAATTGCTTCAATGACCACACCACTATGAATTTCTATATAATGTAATTTCATAGGGGAAGTTACACGAATCACTCTAATTCTCAGTTTAATTGCCCTTAAAAACTCAAACAATTAATAGATAAGTTTCCAAAGTTCATACATAATATAGGGCTTTGTCAAAATTATCACGTTTCCCGTCAACAATGATAATGTCACTTTCCTTATTGCTTTAAACTCGATAACAATAATTGCACAGGTATAAGCATACTCTAGAAGTTGGCTTGGATAGATATTTTGTTGTTTTTCCCAGGAAAAACAGGGTGACATTTGGACAATTAATAATGCTAGTTAAGTAACATTGTTCACGGAACGACTTACTTTTTTCCCTAATAAAACATTTAATGTGAAAAGAAGTTTCTTAATAACGATTACCTATCTACCTTACCTTCAAAATCAAGCTAAATCGTCAACATGTGTGACATGCATACCTTCATTTTAAGCAGTTCAAATGTTCAATAATGCAGAGTAAATAGGCAGAAGTAGTCCTTACATTGAGTCAGTAATCATCAGTAACTTGTTGTGGTTTGGTCTTGGTCTGGTCTGGTCGGTGTGACTTAAACTTCCCCTCATCACCTTTACTTACCTCACAAGCTCAAAACAACTTAGTTAAAAGAGTAATATCAAGTTCTTCCAGAAGCTTCATAACTATTAACAACTAATCATACCGGCCAACTGATTAAAGAAGTTAACTTTAGTAATATATTATTTTATTCCACGATAGTAAATTTATTTCCAATTATTATCGTGCTGTTAAAAGCTTATCAGAATTCCATTGAAGTTTAAAAGTTTGAAGGTAGAGACATTCCATACCTTCTCACGACCAACTGCGATTTATGTCATTTGATAAGAACAGGTAGCAAAAGTATGATGATGCATACATAAAATAAAATAAAGCTTTTCATTCAGTTTTAAGTGAATTTCTACTACATTTTGTAATAGTTCAAACTTTGGCCTTTTCTTGTCAGTAGAATGCCATAAGTTCTTACTGGTGATAATAATTAGTTAAAGATTAATAGTTTATGTGTAGCCGTAGCTCATATATATGATATTAACTTGCAATAATAAATGACACTCTAAAAGACCATCCATCACGCTATAATAAGAATGGTATCATTCATACATAAATGAATTACCTTCTCTGGCCTGCCAACTTGACTTTGACTCCTATCCTGTAATCATCAATAATATTTTCTCAAGCAAATTGCTTTTAGTTTCGTCATGTATTATTTTAATTTGATGTGAACTTTGCAAGCAGACCTTCCTATATTACCTAGGCTAGGTTAAGTTTTTGTGGTCAACAAATCTATTTTGATTTACCTAGTTAGTGTTCTCCGGTAGTTGGTTTGGTTCATACTGATAGTGGTGCAGTTATCATTGGAAGTTATGAGTTGGAACTTGGAAGTGTTTATGTGATGTTGATGTGCTCTTGTCCATGAGATTTTAAAGGGATAAAAAGAAAAATCTCATAATTAACTTAGAGTTTCATAAACACTTTTTAAAATTAACCTTGGAATGGAAATTAACTTTATCCAGAAACAAATTTCATTTCTTTGGGAAACATTTAAGATTGAGATTATGTGAAGTTTGAAATAGTTACTGAGTGAATATCGAGGAGTAAAATGCATTTCTAATACATATCGTGATTTGTGTTCAATTTCAATAGGAAAAATTATTAACAACATTGAATGCGGACGATATTGAGAAAATCCGAAGGAATTTCGGTTGGACGCTTCAAGATATTGCGAGAGGATATATGGTCCAGGTATAAAAAAATTATTTTGCCTAGTTTCATGAAATTTCATGAATTTAGATTGTACTAACAAATCCAATTAAAAATTTTCCAGGACCCACGTGGAGGTTTGATAAGCCGGTGGTCCCTCCTTCCAGCAGAAGAAGAGCTGTTAATCCTTCAGCAATTTGTCCGCTTCCCTGTGACACGTCCCCTAAGTCTTTCTCTAATTCGGGAAGACTTTTCCAAAAACAATAACACGCTCGTCTCCTCTAATTATTTTCTAAATACTCCTTTATCCAGTTCAAATAGCAACAGTTTAAACAACAAAGTAAATAATAATAACAATAATAATAATAATAATTCATCATCAAACGGCAGAAAGTATTCGAACCACCAGCAGCAGCAACCTCATAATAATAAACCGACAGCCGTTTCCCCTTCGTCAAATAGTCCAACTCATCAGCATTATAATCAAAAGCAACAGTTGTTACTCAATCAACAAAATTCCGAGAAACTTAACTCATTAGGAATTCCACATCAGAAGAGCCCACTTCATCAACATTTTTCTTCTTCCGGTCTCCCTAGTCTTCCAGGACATAATAATCCTCCAGGTATGTCTCTACCCAACCAATGCTTCTTTTAGTCATCATTATGATATTTGCTTACGAAATTCTAACCAATCAACCCTGCAATTAAATTAGATTAGCTTTTATTACACTGCGACTTTTTTTACTTAAAAAAATATTCACATGAGAACTCGTACAAAACAACCATTTGGTACGTGACATTTGCAACGATAAGATAATGTAAAATGTAATGTAATGTACGAAAAGTCATAATCATATAAGTTCCGTTGCACTTTGTCACATAATATCATAATTATATTGGATTCTTATTCTTTTATATCCATCAGACAAAAATTTACTATTAAGAATTGAGACTTATCTTTTATTTAACATGTAGTGAGTAAGTATCATTCGATCTTAAATACATCGGAAGACAAAGAGACAAGCTGAAAAATGGCTTTGAGTAAGAATTGTAAAATTGCTAAGTTCATATTATAATATTAAACTGTAGACTGTAGAGAGGATAACAAAAAAAGAGATCAACTTTAAGACTTTAACCAGTTGCATCGCAGTAGGTTTTTTCACTTAGGCCAGGCCAGTTGGTCACTTATATATTGTATTTGGTACATGTGGAAACTTCAGGCAGGATGTACCTACTCTTATTTTATATTTTCTACATTTAATGTGGGTTTGTCTACTTGACATCATATTATCATCATCATGACGTGACTTCCATCAGACGAAGGTCTTTGCAAAAGAAATGATCTCCGAGGTTAGAATGCAAAAAGTTAAAAAACTTCTTTTTCTGCGAGTTTACAACATTCAAACTCGTAAAGCAATATTGTTAACTTGGACGGACGTGAGGTTGAAAATGCATTGAGAGTTTGAGAGAGAGGATGACACTTTGCACAACTTTTGCATATTAATTAGCCTTTGTAGATACAATGTAGATACCTGTATCTTAGATTGTAGAAGATCATAATCAGTGTGACACGAACGACCTTTATACCCTACAGGGGGTGGTGAGAGACATTTATAGCACAGGAATATAAACTTTAAGGTACATCAACTCTCTAGGCAATATTTGACATAAGCTTTAAAATTCAGGTCTGAAAATGAGGTCCACAAGCCCCAGCCGAGGTCAAGAGCCAGTGTCAGTTCTGTCATCGTTAACATCATCAGCTCTAAATCTGTCAGTATCACAACCTCAGAACTCATCCGACTCATCAGATTCAGATCAACATCAACAGTATCATCACAATAGGCCAAGCAGATCATCCTCCAAGCAACTCCCACCCCAACAAGAATACTTATCTTCAGAATCTGCCGTAATGGACTTGAGTGTTAAGCCTGGTCAGAATCAGCATAATCATCACCATCAAAACCAAATTAATCATCTTAATAATAACAACAATAGCATGAATCACCATCATAATAGCAACAATGCTAACGCTAATAATAACAATAGTAGTATGAATAGTATCCTAAAAGCTAGGGGGATAACGGTATCCCAAGCTTTGAAATCGGTTCGGGCAACAATGTCACCAAAGGCTGGACAAAATGCTCCACCAAGTTTTGAAGAAAATTTGAATCACACTTTAGGCTTTATGGGGATGGGGATGAATATGTCGAGTATATTAAGTAATTTCGGTAGTATGAAATCATCTGATCTCATGGCTGCTGCTGCGGCTCAACAACTTTTGTCATCTATGACAGCTGGATTACAACAACAGCAGCAACAACATCAACAACAGCAGCAGCAACAACAACAAAATAAGAGGTCTTCAAGTGGTCAAGCCTCTTCCGGTTCCCCATCCCCTGGTGGTGGGGGTGGAAGTGGTTCACACAATTCCAGACACTCACCATTGAATCATTCTATGAGACAACAGGACAATTCCTCAAGTACAAGACAAGAGCAGCAATCTCAATCCGGGAAGAAACCCAATTCGGGAGTGAAGAGACCGTGGAACCCACTTCCGGCCCCGGTGGCAATGGCCACTCAACTTGTTAATCCTGCTACAGGTATGCAATATCTTATACTTCCGGTTTGATTTCTAAGCTTATAGCTACCAAAATAAATCACCCTGAGACATTTCGTTAACAAACTCGTTAACTTATTTAAAGGTAAAAGACGAGTTCAATGTGCAGTCTGTCTAAAAACATTCTGTGACAAAGGAGCCCTAAAAATCCACTTTAGTGCTGTACATCTCCGTGAAATGCACAAATGTACCGTAGCCGGTTGCAGTATGATGTTTAGTTCCCGTCGGTCACGAAATCGTCACTCTGCCAACCCCAATCCAAAATTGCATTCTCCCCACATGCGACGAAAAATCTCTCCCCACGATGGTCGCACAGCTGGACCTGCAATCTCCCTTAATAGTCCAAGCCTCATGTTACCCCCTACAATGAGATTCCCCCCGTTCTTACCCGGACTTCCTGTTCTCGGTTCCCCTAATGGAGACTCAGAGGGTCAGGGTGGTCATCTTGACGATCTAGATGATGGACGAAGCATTAGTGGAGACGAAGACGATGGAATTGAATTTCCAGAACAGGAAATGATGATGAAAATGGACAAGTAAGTTCATTTTTTTACAAAAAAAAATTATTTCCAATTACTCTTGCCTAATCCTTTGCTTAAATCCATATTATAATTTATCTAATTTCCTTAATTGTGTGAGTTTCTTTCTTTATTTCGTGCAAAATTTCACCTTTTGCTTTGTACAATCTTTCTAAACTTTTCTTAAAAAAAACCAGTTAGCACGAACGAATGTTGAATTGAATGTGAACTAAAATAAAAAGCTTGAACTCACCTCGACCTTTTTTTTGTCTTTAATTTGATCCCCTGACTAATAGGGAGGAAGTGAATAATGACGAATACATGTCAGACGACGATGGGAGTTTCTCATCAATAAATGAGGACTCAAGACAGAAATTATCCCCCGAAATCAACCACAGTTTCAATAAGCAAGACGGTGCTCGAAAACGCAAGCGAAATAACCCCGTTCGTCTCCCAAGTGTCCCAGATGACTCTAATGATGAATTTTGCTGTTATGATGATGGCACAGTTGTCTCCAATGAGAATGAAGACACTAATGAAGATGTTAACAATGACACTGGGTCACCAAAGAGATTTAAGGAAAGCGATCAATCCCCCACACCTAAAAGTACTGGTTGTCCAGATGGAAGTGAGGGTGACAAAGATTCTCACAAATCCCCATCTAAATCCCCATCAGCATCCCCTTCTCACCCTGAAGGTCAAGAAGGTCAGGAAGAAGAGAGTCCACCAACTCCGATAGATGAACCATTGTCAAAATCAGGAGCTTTAGATTTAGCCATGAGTAATTCCCCAAAATCAGATACACTTCAATCATCAGAGGAAACTCCTGGAGTTATTGACGCTTTGAAAACTAAAGAGAAGCTCAAACCAATTCAGAACGGAGAGCACACAATTCCTAATGAGAATGAGAGTAATCACCGAAGCGGAAATCATGCGGGGGAGGATGATGATGATAATAATGTAGTTGATGATGATGATGAGGACAAAGAGGACTCGGAGACAGAAATCAAGAAATCCCAACGGAGGGATAACCATCGTCATCAGAATCAGGATGTGGATCATTTAGGACGATTGAAGAACCTTCCGATATTCTCAACTTCCCCTCAACATCATCATAGTGGAGGACATGACTCCGATTCTTCGGAGATGGCCAAGTCCGATGATGATGAGCACACTGGGAGGTCAATTGGGTCACCGAATTCGTCAAGTAAGTGAAGGTTTTTTTAATGCTTTAGTCTTGCATGCTTACAATTTTGGATTTTGTTACTTCCGTCTGTGAAATACCGATTTTAATGATCGATACCTTATTGAATATTTAATTTATCATCTCAAGTAAATTAAAGAAAAGATGTGAAATAATAATTTTTCTAAAACTTTTTTATAAAATTAGCTAAGATTTTATCTACTGCACACAAATTAGAAAGATTCCCGAGTTAATTTTTTTGCTGAGTTTAGCCGTTTAACTTATTTTATGTTGTTTTAATTATAGTGATTAATTCATAGATAATAAATCGATTTTCGTAATCATAATGTTAGAACTATTACAGTTAACAGAATCCAAAAACTAATGCATGTTTTAGCCCGAAATTTTTAAATTAGATAGAAAAAGCATTGAGGACTGTTTATTAACAATTCAGATGGGTACATTCCAATAGATCGTGACAACCCCCGGAAATGTTCAGCCTGTGGGAAAGAATTCCAGAATCAATTCGGTGTAAAAACTCACTACCAAAACGTTCACCTAAAGGTAGGTCAGTTAATATAAAACGGGCATTTCCACCCACATACATCACTCTCGTCCCTACTCTATGTAGACCGCCTTATTTGCTTACAGTTGATGCACAAATGTACAGTGGACGGTTGCAACGCTGCATTCCCTTCGAAAAGGTCTCGGGACAGGCACTCATCCAATCTAAACCTTCACCGAAAGCTTTTAAGCACCTCTTCAGACTATTCTCCAACAAGGTCAAGGTCAGTTTCCCCACCTAGTTCCACCGGCTCTAGCCCTGACTTGACCCAGGTTATGAACACTCTTAACCATCATCGTAATCGAAGACAGGAAATCATTGATTTCACCACTAGTAACACTTCCAACGCTTCAACTGCACTTGCCACGGGGGGTAATCATCATCTTAATAGTAGTAATAGTAGTAATAATCACAATAGCAATGTCACTGGTGGTGGGTTGTCCATCTTTAATCCTTATATCTTCCGAAATAACTTATTGTTGGAGAATAGCTTGTATATTAATTAAATGGTTTTTTATACGCTGACAATAATCATGTACATATACCTTACATCCATTAATTAAACATTAAACTGTAGCTTAATTACAATCACAGGTAAAGCACCTACCTACTTATCTCACTTTTAAAACATTTGCTACAACATGCACATTACAAATATAAATAAATAAAGACGGTTAGTACTATTAAGTCCACACCTTATCATATAGGCTTTTATCAAAGTTGAAATATGACACTTGAAATAATACTCATATTTGTCCTTAGAGGCTTTAAACCAATTTTGACAACCCTTTTATCCCACCCACCCACAACCAAAACTGCAACCAACCATATACACACCAAAAAAAGCCTAAAAAGGCATAAAAAGTATTTGTATTGTAAGATTGTAAAAACTGTACCTTTAGAAGTAGGAAGGGTGACTTAGGTCGATATAGAATTTAAGATTTACATTGTGAATAGGAAATAGTAAATTAAAAAGTACTTTTTAGTTCATCTTAGGGGATTCATCGCTTTAATAAAAAAAGACTCTCCAACTCCAAACTCAACTTCGATTTCATTTTGTAACATTTTTCATCACGATAAATATTATTTGACCGGTCTAGTCAGAATTCAAGAGTTTATTATCAAGTAAATAAATATACAAATTAAAATACAAAACCCTACCCGATAGAGTCAACAAATCTAGGATTTAAGTTTAACTTAAGTGTAAAATGGGTTAGGTGTATGATTAGATTTTAGATTTATTTAGCAATTGTAAGCCTTTTCACAATCAGCATGGGAAACCAAATACACTAGTATTATGCATGCACATAAATTTTACACAGAAATTCACACGGGTTTTATTCAATCAAGGCAATCCTCACCCAAGACATATTCTACTTAAAATGTTATGAGAGTTAGTTTCATAGATTTCCTTAGTTTTTAAGGTAATTTAAACCAAAGTAAACTCCAAAAGTAGTTTACATCTTATTAATTACGATTTTAAACATTTAAAAACTTAAAAATTTATACTCAACGTTGCTTCCTCATCGGTAACCAAAAAATGTCGGATAGTAATAAAAATTAAAAATAGTATCGTGTATTGTATATCGGATAGACTGTTCAAAAATAATTCCTTATATTGTACTTGATGTAATTATTCTGACGTTTTTTAGCTCAATGTATAAATAACTCTGCTATAATGCTAAGTAGATTTACAATAGACAGGCGTTTCATGATGTACAATAAAAATGAAGAAATAAAATAGGCTTTAGATTTTAAAATGCTGCCTCAAGTTTTAGTGATATTACATTATTTATGATAAGACACTTTTCGCACTGTTAATTAACTCGGTTTTTATTTCATTTTAGTTTTAGTAATGTATTGTGAACTTATTAAAATATATTAAAAATATCGTTAGAAAATGAAAAAGTTCTGTACTACAGGCGTTTAATGATTCTCTTTTAATAAAAAATATTTTGTTGCACGTATTGTTATGATCATATTGTTTTGTTTTCCATATCATTATTGTTGTCTCATAAATTGTCGTATATGCGAATAATAAAACGGTTTGACTTTGAATATGAATCTTTACCATGCATTTTTCTATCCTTTATTTTTGCAAACTATTAATTATAAAAAAAGTTCCTGAAGTGAAGTTACTATTGACAATATTTTCGAAAATTATTGTCAATTTCGAAAATTATAGATCTGGAAGCACCAATGCAAAAGATAGCTCAAGCATGGTTTCAAATTGTAGGTAAATGGGAAATCCACTTCTGAATCAGGTAATCGTTTAATTCTATTTCATCCGTGAGGGTAAAACCCATCATACCCAGACAGAATGGACAAGCAAAGTCGAGCTCCATCCTCAGAAATATCCTCAGAAATGAATGTAGGGGACAGAGGATCACGTTCTCGTAAAAGTCAATCGAAACCCAAAAGCCGTAGTAGAAGAAGTCTCAGCAGAAAGAATAAACCTGCTGCATTGGATGATTATACAAAGACTGTTGTTACCCTTAAGGTACTTCATAGGGAAAAACATTTTTCAGAAATTTTAACAATCTTTTTCGCATTTCAATTTTATCAACGATTACTTACCAAATTAGTAATTTTAACCCCTGTAATTTTATCTAAAGGAGCCGCACTTCAGCCTTTACCCAAGTCTTGCCCACTTCAACTACCACGAGT
>JAQFYJ010001163.1:0-10036 GCA_034694685.1 Isotoma anglicana | reverse complement strand
AAGATGATTACTTGATAAATTCTTATTAATAAACAAAAATGTTATTATTAAAAGCTCTTTCTATGTTTTCCCCACTTGGACCAACTCGACTTTGATCGTCCTTCCTCGCTCTTTTCCTTCATTAATTTAATTTCATACTTAAGAATTAAAATAATTCTTCAAATAATAATTATAAAAGAGAGAAAGAAAATTCTTAACATCGTAAAATATATATGGTTGACGGATGACACGAGAACTCCACTGGCTCAATGTACTAGAGAATGTACATAGGTTAAACGGTTAAAGCAAGATTTGGTGAAATCCAAAAGGGATTTCATCATAGAGTCACCACCACTTGTTCAGCCTTGTAAAATGTAAGTTCCATTGGATAAGAAAGATATTGGCTTGGGTTGGTTGTTGACAACACTCGGGAGATCACTTTATATTTTACATGAAAGACCAAGGAGAAGAATCAAAGGTCCACCACGTTCCATTTCCTTCCTTCCTTCCTTCCTTATGGGAAAAAATAGATTTTTATTAAGGACGAAGAGATAAGTATCATTGGGATTAGTCCATGTGAAATAAGCCGGAACATAGTCGAACATCACATACACGGATGTTGGATGTACTGTACATCTACATCCACGCTATACATCATAATAACATTATTATATAAAATATAATATATAAAGCATAATAATAATAATAACAAGATCAGATTCACATGAGATGCATCCACCCACACAATCATTATTTATCTCTTTAAAACACACCACACCATATGCAAGGGCTTCCAAGTCTAATCTAATTTATATAATATGTATATACCAACCAACCATACAATATAATATGCTTTATATTTCATCTCATCCTCCGCTTTGATCTTCCTCCGTCCGAATTTAAGGTCACTTTTATTTTCCTCTCTTTATATAATATATAAAAATAATGCAAATGTATTTTTATTCCAGGAAAGAAATACGACGGAGATTTTGTTCCATGAATGGATCCACTTTCTCACCCGGTTATAAATAGAGTGTTACTTTCCATTCGACTTTTTTATTTACCCTCACGTGATGTCTTGTTCAAAGTGGAATATACCAGCTCATTGAACCACCTACTACTACGTCTACAATTTAGCTCAGTGTGATTCACCCAAAGAAAGTAAGGGGTAAAACCCTGAGAAAGTACGTAGAAAGCGTAGGCATTATCAGTTGCAAGGAAAGACCTGCTTTGGCTCTACCATGAAATTTTCTTTTCTCCAGGTTTCTCAGAATTGCCAGAAGCAGCTGATGTATGACATAGAACTGATGATGGTCATGATGCACTTCTCCCTACTAAGGTACAAGTGCATATAGGGCTTATATCGCATATTTTTTATAGTCCCATTTCCAACAATTCCAATGGATTTGAAGGTTTTCCCTGAAATGGAATGAGGAGAAAGTTTCTACCTATTACTACGTCGTGTGTCGATACCCGGGTAAAAACTATGATTGCATGTATAGCCCAACCCGTAACATAATATACGAGTGCATCACTCTAATGCAGTTTAACGTTATAAGGGGATTTCCAACAATATATTTCACAACTTCTGGAACATGCACTCTAGTCTGTTGTGTGACTTTAGAGAAAGCTCCATGAATGACGTCAACGGGTAGTCCAATGCGTCACGGTTATTCAACCACTCACCGGGTTATAACGACGTCACATAGTCAGTGGTAAATAAATACAGGTTTTTCTCAGCTCTTTTATGACCGAAGTTAATACGTTTTTATTAACGATATGATTGTATAAGCTAATCAATACAGAATTAAACATATACAATTCATAGTTCGTATATTAGTAATACGTGACAGTTTAGGTGGACAGCTTAGGTAATTTCTTTGAACTGCCTTTGCATGTAAGGAATTTAGTTTAAAAAATATCAATTGTAATATCTCTTTAAACTTTAGAAAAAACAAGAAAAGAAGAAAATATTATGACGAGTAAGCAGAACAAGAAAAAATTATATCAACGGAACATTTGAAAGAAAACGTAAAAGAATTGACTGATAATGTATAAACAATGAGCTGTGAGGGTGGGGGCATGGTTGGTTTGCGAAGCAAAACAACCATGCCCCTCGTATTTTTACGTTACTTTTATGAACGTTCATGGAAGGGTAGAGCCCTTATAACATGATAAGCAGCGGCAGCTGCTTTTCAGGTCCCTCTATTACTCTGCATTCCTCACATTCCTTTCTTTTCTGAAGGAGAGGCACAAAATAGGTAGGCACGAAGTGCCTATCTATGCACTATACTACACTATACTATGGCATATCCGCCTAAATTTCACCCCTTATAACTTTTGACCCGTTTGACCTATGACCTTTTACCTGACACCATTGAACTCAGCTCGTCAAGTTCTACAAAACCACACCCACCAAAAACCCCTCCCTCAAAAAACGTACACTTCCATGAAGTTAATAAAAGTAACGTAAAAATACGAGGGGCATGGTGTTCATAAAAGTAACGTAAAAATACGAGGGGCGTCGTGTTACTGTTTTTATATGATTAGGAAACTAATTACAATTTGTTCCCAGGGATAATATATGCTTGCTTCGCAAGCATATATATTTTCATAAAAGTAACGTAAGTAATTATACATCAGCGGGTATAAAGTATAAACAATAAATGAAAAGTGGTGGGCGTGGATTGTCAACTCAAAATCAAAAAGAAAATTAATCCTGCCTGGCACAATTTCTCTGAAAGTAAATTCACTTAAAAAATCAAATATTATTACCATTCATATAAAAAAATTCTCTGAACTTTCATTACCTATAAAAATCCCCCGTTGCTTTCACCCAGAAGGTGTACTTAGCTAGGTAAACCGTTTGCTTTTCTTTCATTAAAAAATATGTACAACCTGCTGGTATTGTATTGTACTTTCCACTTCATAACTCTTTCCCATTGGAATAATTTGAATTTAGCAAAGACAGTTCTGGGAATCTGTGTATTTGTGCTGATAGGGCGAATGAAAATTAAAGGAATAAACGCACGAGAAACTTTCCAAGAATAGAGCCATGCGAATTTAGCCATCCTTACTTACTTTTACCTTTACCTATAATTTTCTCCTTCATTTGGCTTGGCTTGGCTTTTATCACCCTAGTGGAATACACCAGACCACCACCACCACCGATAGAGTAGGAAGTGGGGAAAACACCTTGGGTTGTATTTTGTATTGCTTATACTTTCCTTTCAAGAAAACATTTAGGTACTTAATGAACCAAGTTAGATAAAAGGCACTTCTCTCATTTCCAGTAATCCATGATATCAAATTCTAACAAGAACTTGCAGCAACAGTTGAGCATTTAAGGTTCCGGGAATTCTGAGAATCGCTTTTTAAAGAACCAGGAAATGATTACAAGAACCGAACCCAACCCATTTCATCACAAATAAAGCAATAATAGTCTAAATATAATTGTGCAAAATTTCGCACACAAATAAATCCTTTGACAATTGGGAGTTGATTAAAGATTCCTTACTCAACTTATGGAATTTCATACACTCAAATTCAACCGATATTAATATTATTATGACTTCATGCTGACATTCTAATTTCATTTCCTTTCTCTGCAATTATTATTAGTTAACCATTTAAGTAAGTTATGTAAGCTTTTCCGGAGTGGTATTAAAAGTTTTAAAAGTATTAATTTCCTGTTTCGTTTCGTTGCAGAATGAAAGAAGAAGTAGGCGAAGCTCTATACGTAATAGGATTAACTGTTTAAACTTTTTTTTACAAATGAATCATCATTTTAAAATTTTACACGAGCGAAAGGCCTTCGGAGATTTGGCTTTCGTGTAGTCAGTCATATGTGTGTAGTATGTAGTGCATAGGTGGGTTTCCTATCTACGAGCGTGGGTGTTGATGTTGATGATTTGTAATAACTTAGGCATTTTAAATTTTAATAGTACATATGGACAGTAATAATAATATTATTTGTAATAATATTCAAAGTTCAGCTAATGGCATCCGCCTACACTCATTCATTCATTTGTTCAGTTTGGATAGACACACACACAGTGAGTAATAATATTAAGATGTATTAAAGCTAATAGAATCTTTTAAAGCTACACATCAACATCACCATCAAAGCCAAAACCAGTCCGTATTCATTCAAAAGCATGTACTAGGCCGTAGGTTGTATATTTACTGTATTTATAAGTAACGGTCTAGCAAATTCAATGTGTTTCGATCCTAATGATAATTCATCATGAATGGACATTTCTCTATGAAGTAAGAATATATATATATTTAGGAATTCACAATCATTCATTTGAAAATATACTTTGGGGCTTATTTGTATAAAAAATAAAGAAATGTCAATTAGTTAATAATAATAGGCAATAGTAAAATTTGCCCATTCTAAATAAATGACCAGGTTGATCTTCCTACATCCACTTATAATTCACTCACAATCAATTTATCCCATCGTACATGACTTATAATAATTTAATATAGTAACTTATTATCTTGTAGTAATATTCCATGTCGGTGGTATGGTATAGTGGTAAAAAACATCATCTCCCAGCAGGCGTCCTATTTCCATACCATCCAAAGAGTGAAATGTGAAATCCCACTTGGTTCTCCTCTTCTTTAGTTAGATTCTAGATCATTTTTTTAATAAGAAGAATTTTTTAGGAGTGAGTTTTGTTTTGTTTTGTGAGAGTCCTTCCTACTTTTTAGTATGAAGGCTCAGGCCAAGCGTGCTTGTCATTTTATAAATTAGATTGTGATTGTGGGATGTAGACATGTAGCAAAGTGATAGAACCAATGTCTTGTCACACACTGTAGAAAGATGCAATCTTGATAACTTAAGGAGTAGCAAAAGAAACAGGATAGAGAGAAATGTACATTGTAACAGTGGTACATGGCAGAACTCAGCAGGTCATGGGTCATTCATTCATGTCTCAAATGTAGAGGAAAACCTTATTAGCTCTTAAGTGAAGTGTAAAACCTCCTTAAAGCTCAACCTAAGAGATAGATCAGATTAAGGCTCCTTCACTTTCTTGGGAGGAGTTTTTAAATTCCTTTTAGACCTTTTTTTTCCTCTACGGAGTAAATGACATCATCAGCCTCACATGCATGCATATAAATTAGGGCAGAGAGAGAGAGAGTCAGTCTCCCTTGACTTTTTACATCTCTTCTCTATCCCTAGTTTTAGCTTGGAGTGGGCATTCAAAGATTGAAATTTGAATCTAACCAAAATGAGAAGAAACGTAGTAGGTAAAGTAAGAGTCTTTTGATCTGCTTAAGGCTGGGACAACGCCTTCTTGCTTATTATTATTATTACAATTACATATTTGATGAAATTATATTTCCCATTAAATTATGAATTGGCAATATGCCTTACAATAACAACTAGTCTTATTACTTATGAAACTTATGATTATAATTTATAACGACGACTACCATTTAAAAGACTCAATGGATTTTTTTCACCCAGATTAATTTCTGATTGCATGTGGAAATTATATATAATCAAAAGTTGCCAAATGCACTATGGACTGGACTGGACTTTGGTACACACACACCGACACCGCCTTATTATGTAATGTTACCTTAATTCGTATTTTTAAATTTTTAAATCACCCGCCAACCAAAACAAGCATCCAAAGTCAACTACAGTTTGTTCCCGTCTGTATAATTAAATTAAATGTACACAAGCCGTATCCCATTTGGTTACGCTGCCAGAGTAAATTATCTTATGCAAAGAGAGTTAATTGGCTGACAATTATAATCAGATGTGATGTCAGTTTACTCAATGTGGCATGGCATGGCCTTTCAGATGTTAAAATGCATTTTATCACAAGGAATCAAATCAAGATGAAAGGATGACCTTAACGCTGAGATAACATCTTTGACTAATCCAATATTTTGATCAGATCAGTATGAGGAAAAAAATTCAGTATAATTTTCAATCCTATATTCGATTATAGTCAAAACTAAAGTAGTAGCTGAGTTAAAGGTTGACTAACCAAATGGTGATGTAAAATAATAATAATAATAATAAATGTATTTTATCCATGTGCATATAAGGATCATTTTGATTTATCCACCGTCCTCCTGTTCTAACAGTAATAAATACCTCTAGGTAATAATAGGCATTGTCGGCCTTTTAATTCCTCATTATACTAATGACAATTTGTAGCTTGAAAGAAAAAATGTACCGCCTTCAGAATCAAAACCTTTTTTACCTCTTAGATACTTATTCATTTTTTTCTTATAATAACTCGGAATCGATTGTTTTTAGCAAATTTAGACTTTGCACTTTGCACTATTAAAAAAAGTTGGAGACATATTTTTTTAGGAAACGTTACCATTGGAAATTGGCAAAAGACAAAGTCCAAGTCCAAAAGCCATTCTGGCTCAGTCTAGACTCTTCCTGTAATGTAGAAGAGACTTACCTTATTGGGTAAGCAATTAGAGTGAAGTTTTTCCCAATCGTCTGGTTTGACTTCCGAGATCAAAGTAGAGTGTAGTCGACCCACCCACGCTTCACATGAATTGGAGGTAAAATGAGACGTTTTTCTAGCATATCGTGACTTTAGCATAGCTTTCGAAACTTGTTAAGCTTTGAACATCCAATAACAATAACATGATTAAATTATGCCATCATCATCTCCAATCCAACCGATAATCCATTTAGCTTTAAGAACAATAAGGTATTAAGAAAGACTCTAAGTAAGTAGGTAGTAGGTAAAAGTATTACGAAGTCAAGTCAGTCATCCCATCATCATCATGAAATCACATCAGGGTCAAATGTAAAAAACGAAAAGCTAATAATAATAGTATAAAGACAATACAGAAAGATAAGACTTATACCATGTGAAATTGTTAAACGGAGTTTCCCTTCCCACCCACACAAAATGCAATTTAATTTAATTTACTCATAGAGAGTAGACAAACGGACAGACATTAGACAGGGATGAGTTTGATTTGATCTATGAAGAATAATAATTGTGATGATTATAGTTAAATAAGATGAGTTTCATTGTTGATCCTTGTCAAGTGATATATTGTTGTTGGGTGGATTGTGGATGCACTAAACCATTCTTATCATCCAGTTGTTTTCCCTCATTCCCACAGGCATCATATGAAGAAATTATTGTATAAAAACAAAGTAATTTTATTTGCCATAAAACACCCATTTCATCCAGCCAGTGGTGTAGTTAATGATAATTTTCTTAACTTTTATTTTCAAAAGGGATAAAATGAAGGCTACTTTTAATTTTTATTTCCATGGATAAAACACTACCTATATATTACACTATAGTATGCTATTAACAAATTGTTAATTACTTCTGGTGTTTTCAAGGTTGCACTTGAAATTGAAATAAAAATGCATCTCTTCTCTTTTATCTTCAATACTAGACTATGCAGGCAGATAGATAAATAATAATATGCCAGTTAACCAAAAGAACGCATCCTCTTCTAACCTCAGGCCAATAATATACATTTTTTGTACTTTAATTGAAGGCGTTTATACCATCATCATCATTCATACTCGTGCATAACAATAATCAACTTCCCTTTCGATGAGACGTTGTTCTTTTACGAAGGTAATAATAACAAACTAAGCGATAATCATAATTGTTACTTTTAAAAGTTTAAAAACATCTTTATTAAGAATATTGGACGTTAGGTTAGTCCACAGTCGTGTATTTTTTTGAATTTCTTAAATGTAAAATTAGTCATAACAGTACAGTACAGTAATAAATAATAATGATATTATTATGCTATTAATATAATTATGGAGATGGATAAATTATGAACTTAATCCTTTGGATTTTTCTAAATACGCAGATAAACACTTTTTATTGTTGTTACACCTTTGATCAGAATTATAAAGTAAGAAGTAGCATTTCAAAATTTTCAAATTTTTAAATTTAAATTGGAAAAAGTAGCAAAATGTTTAATAAACCTCAACATTTATTCGCGAATCCAACCACAAAATCATCTAAAAGAAAGAGAGAGAGAGAGTGAGAGGCAGAGAAAAGGTAAGAATTTCCCCCAGAGAGTTAATATTAAGCTGTTTGTGTCTACCACACCGACTTGTGGACTTGAACTAATGGAATCGGGCACGGATTAATGCAAACACTAATTAGATGAACAGATTAGCTTGTCTTGCTCTACAAATTAGCAAAGAGTTCAAGAAGTTCAAGAATCCAGTCAACATTAAGCATATGAGCAGAGTGTGCTTTTATGGCATCAAGCCCGAACCCCACCACACCAGCCAACACATATTATGCACATGCAAATTATTCACTTGGGCTAATAATAATGAAATGAAACTAATGATATAAGAAACGACACGTCACGATCTATTCCCAAACCCAAATAAGCCAGCTAAAACTTATATTAATTTATGTATTGTATTATGTATACCTTTTTAAACTGCAGAATAAATTGCATTCTATAAACATACAAATACTTGTGTATCTTTTTTTATTTTAAATCTTCTCAAACCAGTAAAAAGTATTAGGGCGTGAGAACTCGGGAAAAGTAGACGGTGAGAATCTATACATAATATGCCTTTGTTGTTCTTTTGTTATTTTTTATTTTTAAAAGATAGAGACATCGACCGACATCCAATAATGCTATATTTTTTAACATTCGTCCTTCTCCTTACCCTGCTGTATAACTTGATAGAAACAATAGTTATGGGAACTCTCCACAAATACTGAAAAAAAAATCAAATAAAATACAGTTCTGATCTATTTTTTTTCTCAAAAAAAGTTTCCTCTTTTAAGGAAATCATTTAAAAAAGGGCAAACTAAACTGAACCCTTAACTAATTTCCATAATAAATTCTTCTCCCTACCCTAGTGTGACTTATAGCATATTCGTGTCTATAAATCTCTCTAATTCTCATCTATACAGCTTAAAAGAATAAATGACAAGTATGTTTAGTGGCAATTGTATTGTAAATTGTAAAAGCACCTCTTGCCAGGGAATCTTTTGAAGAAGGAAAAAATCCAGGGCGAGTTTTCCCTTGAAATGAAGCCACAATAAATATTGTGTGAAACCCTTCACCCAATTCATTATAGTAGCTCCACTCTGGTTACTCCAGTCAGTATGTATGTGAGATTCTCAATTGAATTAAATGTAAATTAAGGTATATTTATTATAAGAAAAAGAAGAGGTGGATTGGACATTGGATATTATTATTATTATTAAATGGAGGAAAGACCGGATTGGATTTTCTTATACTATACAAACATCTGGATCTGTGTTCTGCCATCGTTTAACTGCCTCTAACTAATACTAATTCTACTTAACAAGTACAAGTACACAGTTAACGATTGCATAATAGAGTTAGCCTAGTCTGTATAATATTATGCATATGCACATTACAATATATATTACGTAAGTATGTGCCAGTAAAGACTAGTAAATCACTTTAAAGACAGAGAGACAGAGTGGAATGAGTAAGCAGAGAGGACAGAAGGAAAAGTAATTTGTTTTGATTGCATTTCCTATTTTATGATCTCCCAACAGACGAACAGGCCAAACCAGACCATGCAGATTTGCAAATTCGCACAAGAACCAAGGAGCCACACCAGACACACTGTACATTAGATAGAGATTCCCATCCCAAGCAAACTGAGTGACAAAAACTGCATTAACAATTCATTGCCACTGATCATCATCCTCTTATGTAATTAAATGAATGCACCTAAAACATTTTTTTTTACTTTTAATTTTAAAAAACCGTATCTTTCCCTATCTTTATATTTATAAATCCTCGTGTGTATCTAATTACTACCAAAGTGTCTCCTTCCATGAACTCTTTTACAATATTTGCAAATCTCTCCTTACTAAAAGAAAGGATGCATGCAATAAATAAAGTGTGAAATATGAGATGACATTGAATTCAAGTGACATTGCATTGAACTGAACAGCAAAGAGACGCCAATCAAAAGTCAACTCAGTCTGGGAAGACAATCTGTGCAATATTGTAGAGTTACGTACGGGAATTGACATTCATGACATAAGAAATTGATACTGTGGCACTGTGGTTT
>JAQFYJ010001162.1:0-10043 GCA_034694685.1 Isotoma anglicana | reverse complement strand
AAAGTATTGAATGAAGCATTGAAAGTAGCTTTGACACAAACTAACTAACTATAGGAACATTCATCTGGCTTCTAATAGGCAATGGTCGTTTAGTTTGGTTAGTTACAGATGCTTCTGGTAGATATTTGAGGACAAAAGAGCGGAATTCGATGATGTTGATAATCAAGATCAGTGTGATGATGTTGTTATTATACTAGAGAGTAGAGAAAGGCACTTCCAATAATATTTCAAGGTAGTTTTAGCTCATAGAATGAAAGGAGTAAGTAGATTTCACAAGTTTGTATAAAAGACATATTATTATTATTACTATAGTAGAAGAAGCATTAAGAGAGGTTGGTATTTTGTCTGGGTCTCTTTGGGGGCAGATCATTCGGGTCTGGCCATTAAGCACCTAAGTAAGTGAGTATTGTGGTGGCTTCTAAAGATGATTTATCAAACTCTGCCTCTTTTCAAATGGAGTTACATCTCCACAGAAGAGTTGCACAACCAAAAGCAAACCCATTTTGGCACGCTCGTAATTCATCCCGTTTGGCACTAACTCTATGCACTACTGCCACTTCCACCACTACCCTTTTCCTTTCACCAACCAAAATCATAGCCAACTTTCTCCCTATCTGTCTCTCTCTTTCTGGCAATAGTTACGATACGAAACGATGTGTAAAATGTAACGCTGCTTGATAACTCTAAATGTAAATTATAGTTAGTGACACATCCAATCCAATGATGATAATATGTGTCCCATATACTCATCTACATTTCACTCATTCATTCTTCTGGTCTGGTGTGGACTCTCGAGCTAAAAGTAAAATTCACTCCGAGAATACATAATTTCTTTCTATACTTTTTATTTTATCTCATTTGGGGAATTCCTATCACAAATCTAGATCTGGTTGGTACACAGTTAATATTACTCCTGGTAGGAAAACGAGTGTTGGAAATAATAATAACAAATGAAACTGGATTGTCCAAAGGGTGGCTTGGCTTCGCAATTCCTTCTCCCTGTAATAATAATGAGTCCCTCCGACCCACTCGACTGGGACTGGAATTAAAGTTAAAGCTTGGAGTAAAATTAACCAAACCAAACGAAACCAGGAAAGAGAATCGCTCGTACATCCCTTAATGGATAAAAGGTACAACTATCTTTGTATTTGCAATGATGGGAAGTAAATTCTTATGCATGGAATCTAATGTAATGCACGACTGTGGTATCGTATGATAATATAGAACCAAGAACATACCACCAGCACAAATAATAATACCTTGGCCAAAGAGAGAAAGAACCCTACGGTACTTTTGGTCAATAGTGCTGCAATACAAGAGAGACATTTGTATGTATTTGAGTTGGATGTTGAAGAGTGAACAATGTAGATAGAAAAGAGTATGAAGATTTGTACAGTTAGTTCAAGTCCTTTTGGTATATAAAATAGGAAAGGAAGAGTCTCTCTCTCTCTCTGCGTAAGTAATGAAGCCAAGGGAAAGTTGTTCTTGTGTGAGGGAAGCCGATGAGTGAATTCAGGTCAATTACTTCTTTTGTTCAACTTGGTGAAAATGGATTTTCTACGAATCTTGTCCAATTATTTTATCATGTCAGACCAACGAACCAACCACCATACCACTAGGAACTATTACTGAAGAAGGATAAAGGTGCCTCTCTGCATCCCTACTTCTATTATTATGCTGTAGAATCTACCACCATCGTCCATGACATGCCACCATCATCACCCACCCACCCAGGAAAAGTCTTCTCAACTCAAGAGATGCCAAGAAGAAGATGCTCTCTTAACAATGAATTCATCTTTACTTTTCTTCCTAACCGAACAACTCTGCCAGCAATCACCAAGACCAAGAAGGTTAAGAACAAAACAGACAGTCTGAACAGACACTAACATCTCTGGAACCTTACCCCTTAGACTTACTATATTTTATAATATTCGCGTATTATATATTTAATTGTGAAGTAGAAAAGACAAAATTGAACAAGATTCATTTCATACTTCTCTCATTCCACTCTCAATTCATTCATTCATATTACTTTCAAGGAGAGAGAGAGAGAGAGGGAAGAAAAAGTCTCGGGCAAATAATGAAAGCTCGAGATGAGGTATTCATTTGCACGTACCTAGGTTGGATATGACTAGAAACGACGAGTGCTCTAACTTCTTCTTTTTCATACGAATAATAATGTGAAGATTGAATCCTTCTTTTAGCTTTCTATTAGCTACCACCACCATACCATACCGTTTCCTCAAATATGTTCCAATTCTTATCTTTAGTAAATACATTTTTAAAGTTCTTTCAAATTTTACTTAAATAGTCAAAAGAATTATTTTCAAATTTGGAAATAATTAATTAATTTTTTGCAGGATTAAAAAATATTTTAAAAGTTTAATTCGAATTTTAATCAATTTCACTTAAATGTTTTTTTAAAACTTTGATTCACCCTGTAACACACATAACCCCTTGTACCTTACCACCAAGTAATATCATTATACCTATTGGGTGCAAGTCCTTGTTACTTGTTAAACTAAACTAAGGTATGGTCGAGCTGATCTCAAGTCTTGCATCTCGAATCTCGAGTGATCGTTGGTAAAGGTACATTTTGCTAAGTGGTAACCAGTCCCTCCTGGTTCCTTTCTCCTTCCTATATTATTATACCCACTTCTATTATCTTGGTTAAGTTTGTTTGAATAAGAATAAGATCTTGTCCTACTCTCCTACTACGGTAAAATATCTCTGAAATCGGAAAATCATAGGTGGAAGATATTTGAGATTCGTTTTGTTCTTTAAAAGAACCAGAGATGTTCTTTTTCGCTTGGAGTTCTAAAAGGAAGGAAGTTGGGGATCTTTCCAGTTAAGCAGAAAGGAAGGAAATCTGTTCTCTATCTTTTTGTGTAAGATGATAATATAATATAATACCAGACCAGACCACACGACCTCCTCCTACTATCACTCTAAGTATTACAAAAAAATTTCCTTACACTATATTATCATCCACATCTTACTTTTCTGGGAGACTTTTGAGCTAGATTTCTTCTCAGGAAAAGGAAACTGATTTGTGAAGAGATGAAATGAAATGAACAAACCTTGTCTTCGGACTTCAATACGAGCAGGATGATCTAGAGGGTCCCAGGGTTCCAAATCCATTATGATCTCTTGAACTTATTAGAACAGATGAATTTACTACACTGACTATACTACTATACCTACACTTCTTAATATAGAAGACCACACTATACATTTACTTGGAAGTTGGATCGTTCACTTTTACCTTATAAATATAATAATCTCGATATCCCTTTCTATTGGTTCTTTAAGCTAAGAAAACTTTGAAAATGTTAAAAGTAAATTTCTTCTACTGTTGAATTTGGATTGTTGACAATATAAGTTAAAGAAAAGGTTGATAACTGGGAGTAGGGTGGAGGTGGCCAAATTTGCAAAATTTCCCTACAAATTCTTAAGTGGAAATCTCATCAGTCACTTTGTAATCTTAAGGTAATACAATATCTCTTGTGGAACGATTGTAGAAGACGAATAACTTGTTCTTTGTTTCCCTTGGAACTGTGCCCACTATATTTATTACCATGAACTACCAATAATACTACCACTTCTAAAACAATCTTCTCTCTCTATGTGTATGTAGAATAGGTTGAATTCTTGAATTTATGTATACTTACTTTCTCCTAACAATAAGTCTAGTAATCTAGAAAGGTGAATTTATCTCAAATGGTTGGTTTGGTTGGTAGAAGTAGTTACTCTAGTTAGAGAGAGAGAGAAAGATATTTGTTCTCCAAGAAACAAATAAATTTCCTCCGGATTTCACTTTCTTCGTAGTAAATAAATTGCTTTGAGAGAGAACTTGCTTGAAAAGAGTGTTAAATTGGATTTAATAAGGAAATGACAAAAGATCTTTTTCACAACGGTCTGGAGTACAGAAAAATAATAAAGCTCTTCTTAAATTGCTTATTGTTTAGGAAAATTTAATGTTCTTGTCTTTCCAAAGGTAATTTTATTTCTCTTGTTCTTTACATAAAGTATCAACTTCCAACGTAACTTATGTACCTTAGCTAAGGTATTTTATTCCTTCTTCCTCACAGTTTTAGCACACAAAGGTAAAATATGCTGAACCCAGTCATGGACGATAGTCACAGTCACACTAATGAAATAAAGAGGCTTTGATTCCTCAACCCCTTTACTTATAAAAATATATACCTACCTTTATAATAATATATCATGCATAGCTTAATCTAAAAGCTACCTTTCCTATTATTCCAGAGCATTAGATAGACATCCCACCTTTGATAAAATACAAAAAGATAGGAAGTCTCTATAAGTATATATTGACCATGTCATTTTGCTTTCTGCTGAGAGAAAGCACTAGATTTTCGTATATGCATGAATACTTAGCAACCTACCTGTACTATGATAATAATAGACAATGAAAAAACTTGTCCGTAGTAGTAAAGTAGTAGTGCTTGTGGCTAAGTATGTACATAAAAGTATGTATTATAAGAGGATTGGTTCAATGAATGAAAGAAAGTCATTGTATGTAGCAGTAAGGAAAGGGAAAACACAGGTAGGAAGTAACAGTATTGCAAGTAAGGGGAGGCATGGGTATTGTGATAATAATATGAAGAAGACTTAGAACAGGTGCCACTGCACATTGGGATTGCCACCATGGAATTATTGATGCCTCACACTCACTCTCCCACCCTTATGCATGCTTTCACCAAAAAAGGAAGTTATACTTTGTTACCTCCAATAATCTATTCGTGAGTGAAGTGATGAAAAGCCTATGTTACAGTGATTGCTAAAGTAACCTTTGTGTATACCAAACCAATGATTTTACTTGAATGCAGAGGTAACATTAATGTCATGTTACAACAATTGAATCATATCAGTAGGTACAGTAGAGTGGGATATGGATGGAAGCTATTGTTGGCTAAAGTTGCTATAAGTGTGTGTTATATATATTATTGTATAGAGTGTTTGAGTAGAATTGCATGAAGTTAGAAATTAGGTGGTGAGGTTTTGCCTGGTCGTACTAGGCTCTGAGAGTCCGTCCCTTCACTTGCCTTGGATTCGCGTTCACTTCTTCATTGGTCAAAAAAGTTTGATTTTTATTGCAATCAGCTTACAATCAATCGATGTGTTTCCCTCCCAAGGTAAAGTTATTTGCTTAGAGAAAATTGGAGTTATCATGAGTTCTTATTGTTCTTTTGAGAATGGGCAGTGCAAGCAACCTGGCCTGGGCTAGAGTCGTGTTTCATTGTCAAAAATCAATTTTACGTCAGTTTGAGACTTTACATGACTTTATGTGTTTCTATTCTAACTGGACATAGAATAAAGACGACTTCAGAATGTCATGTTTTTTTTTAAAATGTTCATTATTTTCATTTCACTGTCAAGAATCTGATTTATATTCTCACAGTTAAATAGAACTGAGAGATAAATGTGACTTTTGGAAGTTAACAATGTATTTAAATTCTCCATCTATTCTAAAGCTAACAGGAGCAGAAACGAAGCATATCATAGACGATAACCATTAGTAGTAATAGTTAGGTAATGGCACCGGTGGCAATCTCAGTGTCTCAGTCTTCACTTTAGGGTCAGGAGAGCCCATTAAATTTGCTAACCAGTCCAATTTGCAATGGAGAGTAGGAAGTAGGAATCTAATATTGTCAGAGGTGAAAGGAAAAGTAAAAGGAAAGATCACCCAAATCAAATCAAACTACTACTATAGTCTACCTACTCGTACAATCACCATACATACCAGTTTGTGCCATCCACCACGACCACCTCTGATGATTTCAACATGTCATCCTACAATCCTACATTTAAAACTGTAGTCATATATACTTCACCCCTATAAAATAAAGTGAACCTTATCCAAAGGACTTTAAAGTATGGGAAATAAGCGTACCTCACCTAAGCATGTCTTTATATGCACCTAGGTAGATACAATTTCTCTCTGAGTAAAGTAATATAATGTAATGTGTAATACGAACATACCGTAAATGAGAATTGCTTAGGATGAAGAAGCAGTCGAGGAATAATACGAAACGAATTCCTTATTCCTCCTGTTTGATAAGTCTTTAGGTTCAATATTGTTTTTAAGAGTATAGTCGGATGTTCCAAAGTCATTTGTTTCATATCATAAGGGAAAGTACTAAACTAAGAGAGAGGGCAAAGGTATTGAGAGAATTGAGGGCGACTGACTACCAAATGAGCTTGGCTTGACTTGGCCTACCCTGCTCAACCCTACAAGGTTGTTCTTTTCAAATGGGATATTATTGAATGGATTGCATACATAGAGTAGCAATAGAGATTGAGAATTTAAAGGAAAGGGTTTGTAGGGTTCAAGTCATCTCATTTTGAGTAGTAAAAGTGCCATTGGAGAGAACCCTCTTTACATTTCATATTGTCTGCATTGCATCCAAATGGCACATTATCTCAGGTATGTTGGCTGGGATGGAAATGAGAAGACTTTGTCCATCTCTTCAATCTCTCTTTCTTTCCCTATGCAATGCAAAGCAAAAGGTTGTGAAAGTCTTTACTCTCCTTGGTTGTGGTTCTGTTATAATAATATTACTGTGGGTGGATTGGATTGGATGTCCACGTCTTCCACCTCCACCCACCACCATTCACACTCTACTTGCCCATCTTTTCATTTAAAAGTTTAAAATGGTCACAATATATTTATGGCACCCATTGAGCCAGGCTAGACCAAGCCAGGCAGGGTACTTTCGTCTCCTTGAGTGAGATTGAAATATGCCTGGTCCTTTGCTAAAAAGGGCCAGAAAAGACTTTGCCTTTCAATGTTGAATTATCTTTAGAATGTTTTGTACTTACATTTGTAAATATGGTATAAAGGGTCAACTCTTGACCTCTGTATAGAAGACTTGTGTCTAAATGTGGTATATAAAGCCAAGGGCAGATGATGATATTGATACTAAAGGTTATAGTAATAGAAAAGATAGGAGAGCGATCTCTTTAAAGACATCCATAGCTATCGTGCTCAAGATTCATTGGTAGTTTGAGCCCAAATGGGCCTATAAAGATATTTCTCCCACTGTCCTAACGATCCACCCTTCCCTTGTCCATCCGTATATGTACGTAATAGTAGTTACAGTTTACAGGAAACGATGATACTATTTCAACCCGGTTGTATTATATTATATCTATTGTTGTTGTTATTTCTATTGGATAACCTCAAATGAGAAGAGACATTTGTTTCCTATCCTGAGAGACTTTTGGTGCACAGAGGATTGAAATGAAACCCAATACGGTTTATTGTAAGCTGTCCAGCACAAGTATTTATTTTATGGGGGGCACAAGTGACATTTTCTTTGAGGAAGGAACCTAAAGGGACTATGCCTGGTGCAAATAACTTGCAATATTATATTATATGGATGCCAATAAGTAGAAAGATTCCATTCATAAATTATGTGTTTTGTTCTTTTCACGTTGAACTTTATTTTGGTGGTTGGATTGGAATTTTCTCTTAAAAACGTATTCAAAATGAGAAATGTAGAAGCAAATGGTGCTTTGTTTTCTAACTGGAAAGAGATTTTTGCTAGGTATATACGTTTTTAACTATCCTTGCGTCCTTGTGGCTAATGTTATGTCCCACCGTACAAAATTGTAGAATTTAAGCAGTGTTATCTCTTGCACAATAGTAAATAGCTTATTTAAGAATTTCATTATTTTTTAAGGCTTGTTAGGTATTGTACAAACTATAGTCTTATTAATAATACCTACTTTGTCTCTGTACTTCTAAAATTATATGGAAAAGGTTAGATTGTCAGATGATTGCGAAATTGCAATACAAGAAAAAAAAGTTTCCATCATAGAATCATCAAACTCCCACTACCACTGCTTCAGCTAAAAGCGTAGGATTATTATAAGTAGAAATGAAGAGAGATAAGGAAATAGAGGAGATGAGATATTTCAATCTTTCCATAATATCATGATCTGGTAGATTGGATGAAACTTTTGAGTTTTGTGTATAATGGAAGTGTTCTCGAGGTTCTAACAAGGTTCTTCAGAGTTCTGTTGCTTGATGAGGCAGGCAGTCAAGAAGAACGACGTGACAAGATCTATCAGTTTTCTTTGGTCAGATGGAGAAAGCCCTTTTTGCTAAATGTAGGCAGTTCTATATTAGAAGAGGAAGGACTGGTGGTCACTCTTCAGTTGGTATAAATGGATGGAGGAATATATCTAGAGAGCAGATGAGTCAATTTATTATCAGAGCTATCCACTTTCCTCTTGAGAAGAAGATGACCAAGGAAAACTCTCCAGCCGTCAGAGATCATCATTCTGGCTGAGGTGCTGAGTGGAAGAAATCCATAAAAACTACGTAGTCTTGTTTCCCATTAATTTCAAGTGTCATTAAACTCATCCACTCTTCCCTTGGTACTTATTGTATCTTATACTCATTTCTAATAGGGAATAGATCTTACATATACTTTCAAGTATTTCCTATAGGAGACTTCATCATCCAATGTGTAATACAACTTAGCCAAGGTCTTGCCCTTAATGTCCCTATGCTACGATAATATTATTACTGTCCCTACGTATGTGCTCCAGTCTTTTCGGATAAGTGGAAAATTACACAATTTGTATTTTTTAGGCAGTTTATTCGTTAAAAAAATGTTAATGAAAAAAAATAAAGAGTTCTCCAACGTTTTAGGAAATTTAAAAAAAAAATGCAAAAAAAAAAAATTCAAATTTACTTTCTGAAAAAGTACCTTTCTCATCCAACTTTCTCTTCCTACGTTCTTCAGCCATAATTTGATACAACATTTTAAAACTTTAAAATTTCAAAAATTTTTAAAACTTCCTAAATTACAAAATTTCCTGTAACATATTAGGTACATAGGTATTGCATCATGTAAATCATCAACTCGCACATGTCTCAACACGCCGCACTGTCCCTTTACACATAACACGTAAATAATACCTACACAAAAACCATTCGCTTGAATTATAGCTTAAGGCCTCGAGATTTTTTATAAACTATGCATGTATCAACCTACAAACCAAGCTATATGGACAAGATTTAATGAGCTTCCTCATTGGATTTAGTAGAAATGATGGAAATTGGAAAAAATTATGAGGTAGTAAAACAGGCACTGGTTAATCTCCAACTAGAGCAGAGACTAGAGATAGAAATAAGTAAAGAGAAAAGGATGAGTTGTTAGAGAAAGCATCGTCATCAGATTAGAAAGTAAACTCTGATGTTGGTTTCGTTCGTTACATCCAACCAATGTATGAATGCAATCCAAGAAGTAAAGTAAATACTTAATGGAGAAAGCATCATGGTGAAAGCCCCTGTGGAATTTGGACCAGGATGAGTTAAGGAAGAAGAGTGAAGGTGGCGGTGAGGTGGGTAAGGCTATCTATGTGCTTGTAAGAGAAAGTGTGCCCAACCACTATGTCTCATTGAATGTGCATAAGATGCACGTTATGACTGAGTGAAAGTGGTAGACTGCCTGCAGACAAGCACATCGATTCAGCCAAGCCACAACCTTCTAAATAGAAAGAGAGTAAGGAAATAAAGTGTGAGAGATGAGAGAAAGTAAGGAGTGAGTACTTTCACCAGGGAAGAATACATGTGAGTTCAGTATCAGGCAGCGTGGGTGTGCGGGCTCTCATTCTCATTGTGAGAAATGTCTGCATAATGAATAGGCTTCAGTCAGTTCGAGTATCGTCTTGAAGGTTAAAGGTCAATTTGGAGACGAAAGCTTAAAAGAATGGGATGGGAAGACACTTAAGCCTTCTTTTAGAATGGCAAATTAATTCCTATTATCATACAAATGTGTATACAAATGAATTAATGTTAATTTCCTTGCAGAAATTTATTGTAAATTAGAGAGGTATTTCACATTGTCTTTTTAATGCAGCATTAATCACGGCAATTATGGGATTTGGGTGCTTTTGCAAACTGTTTGCATATATTAGAATTTTACCTTGCAAAATATGTTCTGTTGTTTGGAATACTTATTACTGAAATTGTAAATAAAATCAGAGTTGGTTGAAATATTTAT
>JAQFYJ010001161.1:0-10045 GCA_034694685.1 Isotoma anglicana | reverse complement strand
CGCTGGGTGCTCTGCTGGGTGCTGGGTGGTCACTTATCTTCAGGGATTTCCAGGTTTTAGTTGATTCCGATTAAATACAAAATACTTATCAAGCATGATCCTCCGAAATTAGATGCATCATGGATATTATTTTTGCCTCAGTTTTGTCCGCAAATAAAGGTCTCAATTTTTTTAAATTTCAACCCCCAAGATTTTTCTTCACACTTAGTGCTTAGCGAGTCTAAAGTTAGTCAAAGTGTCACCACTTCACACTTCGACTAAATAGCAATATAGATTTTTAATTAGCTATCAGATATGGGTAAGGAGAATTTCGTATGATTTGATTGAATAATATTTGATTTTGCAGGAACAAAGATTACGGTGAGAGTTGAGGACTTCCTCATGATACGTCCACCGGATGGAAGCCTTTGTGAACAGTAGATAGTCTTCTTTTCCGGATTGAAGATTCTACTTTTTTGTCTTTGAAGTAGGATTTGCAATCTCCACCCAAACATTTATAGCATACCCATGTAATATTTGAAGCATTAACAAAATAAGACCAAAGATAATCCAAATCAAAAGTACCTCAAGTTATGGATTTCATGGAGGCAATGAGGCGCTTCAAACGCATATTTGATACCAATTACACGTACTTGAAACATATGTTAATTTTAATCATATGATATCATTGTATTCTGTGATAAAATTATTTCATGCTTTGATTGAATCAATTTTTAGAGTTCGTCGGGTATTTATTATTGCACTAGTACTTTTTGCATTGATCTGGATAGTTGGATTTCGAATATTTCCCACCGAACGTTTCCGTTTAACGCCCGAAAGTCCAGGTATAAAAAATCTTCCATATTTTCTCTTGATTATTCTTATTTTCCTTTTTAATGATAGAAGTTAATTTTGAAAAAAAAATATTGCAAATTTAGAACCTGTAGAACAATGTCTGGAAAGAATCTTGTATGAATGGAAAGACGAGGTGTCAAATATGGACACGAATATAATGCACATTCCAGCCTTACCCAGTGAAAATACTTTCTTGCCTTACATTGGAAATGGCCATGTTGGAAGTGCGCTTTATGAGGAAGCTACAATAAACATAAAGCCTTACGTACGTAATTTAGTTCTTTTACAAATGTTGTATTTTAAGTTGTGATTTTTGTTTATGGCAACATGATTTCTTGAATAGCGAGGACGCACTTTAAATCTTGCTATTCCTTTCCGGCCTATTGTACGAGTATCGGTGAGAAACGAAAACTCTCGAAACGAAGCTTTCGTATCGCAGTATATTAGTGGCACTGTGCAAAGAATCTCATGCATTGAATGGGGTACGGAAGACCCAATTGAAGTTAAAAGTGTTTTTTATGCTCACCGGACTTACCCTTCTGTGATGGTACAAGATGTCTTAATCAAAAATGCTGGTGGAAGAGACGCTCTTATTCAGTTTGATCATTTAGGATGGAGCGGCGACCCTCCATTTCAATCAGAAACAAAAAAGTAATTTTATGATCTAAGCTTTAGCTAAGTAACAATAAATTTTGCGATGTAAGCTAATGAAGTCAAGTTTTCTAGAATTATGCAACCAGGAAAAGGACTTACGACATACATTGCAGGCAGTGGAGTAGTTAATATGGAACATGGTGGGTACATGGCTGTTTCAGTTGCGTATATGAAAGTTCCAAACGCATTGGAGGTAATGTCCAGAGTATTGGCGTATTTCGTAGTATTTATGTTCCACAGTTATATGCAACCTGTTATTTTCTGTAGGTCAAGTCGGGAGAAACTGTCAAGTCGTATCGTTTCATCACTATTGTGAATTATAAGAGTATTTTGAATAAAAAGGATTTTGAATCTGAGAAAGGAGGACTGTCAGAAAAAACGGAAACCGTAAGACTCACAATTCGAAAGCTGAAACAGTAATCTGTTAGGAATATTGAAATAAATTGTAATTTAACAAACACTTCGTAAACATTCTTTCAGGAACTAAAAATGGTGTTGTCCCAAAATGGTCCAAAATTCTTTGAGCAGCACAAGAATGCGTGGAATGATTTATGGAATACCGGATTTTATATCAGTCCTTCTCGTGCTGAAAATGCTTTAAACGGAGATAAAATTAATGCAACGATTTACGCAGTTCTGTCCCAAGTACGAGCTCCGCTTCATGAAGTAGGTATTCCTGCAGCTCAAGTGGCCGAAGCCAACGCAGTTTTAACATACTCAGAAGGTTGTTACGGTGGCCATCATACACTGTAAGTTTAATATGTTGTTCATCTGTTTTGGTGCTACGCTTCCGATTTGAATTATCTACTGAACTTATCTCAAAGTTGTTTTATTAATCAGTCAAGCGCCGAGTCTTTGGTCGTCCCTCGGTACAGAAAAAGAGATTCTGAGTGTTTGTAACCTGTGGCTACTTACGTTGGAAAAATTGGTAATAACGCATATACTTATAATTACTCTTGCAGAGCATCAACTTCGTCACTAACCAATTGCGTTTGTTACATTATAGGGATGCCATAAACTTCTCAAAGCTGGTGCTGCTGGAGTAATGCAAGGGATGGTATTAAGTTTTGGAGCGATCAAATTTCGAGACTTCCATTTGGAATTCAATACTGAACCTAAAGATCTTCATCGTGACTACCATTTCCGGTATGAAAAAGATGGATTTATAAGTTACAAACGTGAAATGGTATTGATAACATGGTTATAATTTGATGTTACAGGCGGATTTGGTATGGAAACGCGACCCACGTCAATGTCAGTGTGTCAGTTGGGGAGGACAACAAAGCTGTATTGTTCGCCGCTCTGGACCGGAGTGATAAAGACTATTATGCCTGTGATGCTGGGTGTTTGGATGCACCCATTGAATTAGGACCTCAGAAGAAGCAATTTCCTGTAAAACTGACTTATCCTGTTACCTCTATCTTGTACATTACGTCAGATAGAAAGCACGCTGAAGAACTTCACTTATCCATACATGTTCAGGAAATTTTCGAAGGTAATGATCTTTCTTTGGATTTGATGTATTGGATTAATTGGATAATACACATTTTGGAGCATTACATATTGTTAATATTGCATTGAAATGTTAATTTTATGAGTTCTGTTTTTGTTATCTTACAGCACCTGCCCATGAGCACCACGTTATCTCTATGCACAAACATGGAAGTGGATATGGAGCCATGTCCACCATGTTTTGGGTTCTTCTCTCATTGCTTATCATCCTTTTCCACTTATTCTTATTCCACTTAGTTTACACCGAATACTTCGGACCAGCACAGGAAAAATTTCGGTCGAGGTACGTAGAGTGAAGAAGATTTGAAACTTGGATGAAATCCTATTATTATTTCAATATAATGGTTACTATACTGCACTGCTTATTAAATCTGTTAGCTTGAGGTTTATTGCTTTGTATAACATTAATCTTTATTTTATTGTTAAGTTTTCTTTATTTTTTACTTATTCGTTTCTGTGCAACAAGGTATTTTCCATTCGTGAGATCTGTGGTTGGTGTCGACAAGCAGGAATTCGTCAAAATGCCTGACCTGCCATAACTAATCTCGTGCTATCCTGACTCGCATGAAATTAAATATCTGCAAATCTGCAATAACCAAACCTAACTTTACCTTAAACATCTTGTCATTAATGTCTTATATATATGGGAAAACTGTATTACGTTTATTTTATTTAATCTTTAAGCAGCTACTTACCTTGTAGACAAAAATAGTCTCGTTTTTGTATTACTAAGTTCTGGTCTTAAGTGGCGTTTAGGTTTTTGGCTTATGGTATCGGTAAAATGTCTCTTAGCATGGCTTTTATTTTACGCATGCTGTCTTATCAAATCTGTGCCAAATTGCCACTAGCAGTCTAGCACATAGTAAACTAAACGAACGACTTATAGTAGTCAAGCAATTTTGACTTTAAATAATAGATTCAAAAAATATTTACCTATTCCTGTTCTTGTACAGCTAATTCATCATATTTCCGGTGAACTTCGTTGTTTGAGATCTCATTTATCTTACGATTAGTTTTGTACTTTATTGAAAAGTAGATTGCGTTGGGATTATAGCAATAAATTGTTGTCAAGGTTTAATAAAACCCGAAATTTTTATCTGTTTTTTTGTTTTTTTGGTTTTTCAGAAAAATCTCCGACTTTTGAACAACTAACGTCATCGAATTTAATTCGTATTCCTGCATCTATTATTTGTTACAGTCAACTGTCTAAAAGTATTCTCATCCCATCTTATCCATTGAGACTTATTCATCACTTCTAGATGCGAACAGTCCATAAACTATGTATTGGTAGACATTTTAGATCAGCACAAACAAATAATGCAATGGACCGGAATTAGCAAACTTCTGCAGGATGTTTGAGGTTTTCGAAATCTTATGTTTCACATACTTAAAACGAACTGATCTTCTGACTTCTTCAATTATTCAGGAAGTCAAACAATACTTTATTCTAACTTACCACGCGGGTCACTTTCTTTATTCGAATGATCTTCAATTTAATGAATGTTTTTTAAACAGAAGTAAACATTCAAATTATTTTCTATTTGATAGGATGTTAACCAGTTTCGTTTAAGTTATTTCGAATGTTGTAGCTAGGCTTACTCCGTACTCAGGGGACTGCCGTTAGACCATCGCAAATTATATTGTGCTGAAAAAGTAGTTATTTATTACTAGTCAAAATTTAGTTGTAAGGTTTAAGGTTGTAGAAATAATGTATACCTACTGGTGCTTGTTGTAGATAATCCAGATTAATCCTATAATTAGATAAGACGATATACGTCGGTAACTTAAATTGGTAATGACTAACACAGTACTTACTACTTAGAACTAGTTTTAAATGTATACATTTCTGTGTATAAAATGGTTCGCACTGATTGTGGGTGTCGCTTTTATACGTTCAAATTAGCGTTGAGAATGAGATTAATGATAACGAAAAGTTTAGAAGTAGTAGATAGCGTTTTGATACTATATACTTACAGTCTACAGTATATAACGTAACATTGTAACGAATAGCCTCTTAAGCTTGAAAGTGAATTTGATTTTGGACGTAAATGAATCGGATGAAGCTAGAATTTCGAAATGATGCATACATCTTGCTGGCTGATGATATATGACACTATACAGTGAATCCGTGCCTTGTTGTTAGAGAATAGTTTGATGAGTTTGAATATTTTGTAGAACGTTTAAGTAAACAGGGATTTTTGTACGCGTTTATTTACATTTAATAATCACAGACTGGGCAATTTGTTGCTTTGAAAATTCTTTAAGTCGACATATGTACATTTCCTGTGATTAGTTGTTCGAGCTTTAGACTGATTTATTTCGTGAGTCATATTTTATGTATTTGGGACAAAGAAATGAATAAAATATCTACGTACTTAACTACTTATCTACTTGGTTGTGCTTTCATCCCACAGTTGTGTTAATCATATAATTTTTTGATTACTTCGTTCCAAAATTTTTGCTCTTGATTGCTAGCAACGTTATAAAAAGTTTAATTTTGATGACAATCTAAGACATTTTTACCCAGCATGTCACTAAAAGATAGCTAAAGCATTTAAGTTCCTGAAGTTGCAATTGTAGGGATATCCTGCTTGAGATCATCCGTTTTCTTTAAAATGTTGTTTATTGACATAAAGTGAGCTCTTAAATATCATATTTTCATATTTGAACACAGTCAATTGCAGTAGTAGACAGAATAATCACAGTCATTCAAACCACTCGAGATAGACATCCAGATTCCATTCTTTGATGTACCGTTGAAGCTCGACGCGATCTATAGCAGTTATCTGTGTACAACTCCAAACTCGAAGTACGATTAAATCATTTTCCATACGAAGTAATTCTTCCAGAACTTGTATACTCATCCCATTGCACTGATCAAGAGTTAGTCTTGATAATTGACTCATAGGATTCGTCTGTTCATTATCATTTTAATAAATTAATAAAAATGAATTCAATTTTATGAAACATTATATAAATGCATCTTACCTTCCAAACGCGTTTTAAAAGATCAATATCAAACGCATCAGCTTTCTTGATTAATAGACTTTCAAGAGGTGCAGAATAATGTAAAAGTTGTAGCAATATATTTTCCGAGTAAAATTCAGTATCACTGTCCAACCAAAGTTCTAAAATTGCGAGTTTAGAATAAAGTCCTTCGACAGGTCCGTATTCACTTGTATGATATTCTTCAATACCACTTAAAGCCATTTTCCTTAGACGAGGACAAGAACGGCCCAGAGCTAAATTAAATATTATATTTTTCCTTGTTAAAAACAATTTTTAAAATGGAATTCGGCATGAAAAAAGGTAAACTTACTGACGAGATCAACAGATGAAAATTTCGAAAGAATTAAATTCTCCAGATTATTGCCCACAACCTGAAGAACAGGCAAAAGTCCTTCTTCGAAATCCAAAGTTTTTCCTTCACTATTGAATAGTGTGAGGGACTTTAGCCCTTCAAACTGCATGAACTTGTAGAAAGTGTCATTATCAATCCAAGAATTCATTAGAGAGATTATCTGCAAGTAACCAAAATAATTTTTGATTCGTACAAAATGGAAAAGACAACATGACTAATTGTAAGTCAGCCAGCGCCCATGATCAACGTCTTTGATTATTATAAAATTTTACCTCAGTTTTCGGACAAAGATTTACTGCTGCATCTAAAAATTAACAAATCAACATTATGATTGCTTTAATCACTGGTACTTTTGGAGTATAATAATTGTATTTTGCCAACCGATACTATCAGGTCGAATGCAGACCGCTGTTGAGTATAATGAACGAAGTTTATAGGCTGGATGATTTTTTGAATTCGAAACCGATGCAGGATCAAGATGCTCAAAGACCTGGAAAGAAAGTTTTCATAATTACTTTGTATGCAAAACTTTAACCTCTAAAGATAATCTGCAGTAAAATTTCACCTGGAATATTTTATCAAAATCGAAATCAGTAAGGTTAGGAAGATTCTGAATTGCAGCATAAGCTCCAACCCATGTAGTTCTTGTTTCGTTAATAATCAGTCTTTGAATCTTATGACATCCTTTCTCTGATACACTTCCATCACAACAATCGGCACCACAAAGACTCATTAAACCCTTATCCGTGATGTACGTTGAGGTCAAATTGAGTTCATGAAGATTTGGACAATATTCTGCAAGCATATCCATAATCTACAAGGGTATTACCTAATTACAGAATATACCTTATCAAAGCGTGGAGATAATAAGAGAGCTTCAACTAACTGGATCATAGGCGGATGTCATGCCAAGATTTAAAGACACAATTGATTTCAGATATGGAATGATCTGCATTATATGCGATGGTTCTACATGACGAACGTAATTCAGACTGAGGTCTCGAAGTCTCTGAAATAAAAAAATTGAATTTTATCTTTCGAAAACACGAAAAAAATGAAATATTGATAGAAGATATAAAATCAAAAGCCTGAACTTACTGTACATCTTGGAAGAAACTGTAAACCGTAATAAATTTCTCCAATGCCAAAACTCAAGTTAAGTTTTAAAAGTTGTTCTCGAAGCAGCAGATGAAGGAACTTTCTACTTAAGTTTCGAGTTGCTCTGATTACATCCATAAGGTCTTCAAGTACAGTTGAAGCTGGGAAATTATTAAATTTCATTTTTAAGTTCATATGTTAACCACATCTATTAGTTTATTCAAATTCCCTATAGCTAATCTAATCCGACACCTTAAATACTACGACATATGTAAATATGTCTTAGTATTTATGATTTAAGGGACGGTAGTTAAAGGAACTACCTTAGATTGTTCACATTCTTTTTATAGTTCATGAATTAAATTAAGTAAATCATTTATTCTTTTCTTAAATAGAATAATACATTTTAAAGAACATTCAGGACAATTTAAAAAGGATAAAAATACATGCAAAAATAAACGAGAGGCAGTGCAGTGGCATGTATCAAGAAGTAAAATATAAATCACCAAGCAAAAGAAGCATGTACAAGTGTGAGTGAACGACTCGTTGGTTGAATTATAAAAAATCTGCGTGTTCATCCACCTTTGTAAGTTAAACTTGCAAGAATGTAATAATAAATGGAACTTTTTATACGTTAAGAATGAGATGAGGATGGATCATTACAATTTACAATACAGTATTTTTATAATACGTAAAAACCGAATAGCATCACAGCAAAACAACTCTCACTCTCAATAATCATCTCTTATTCCTTCTTTGTGCTTGTCTTATTCTTCGGTGTGGTAAATTGTAAATGGCACAACTAAGTCTCTCTGGTCCAAAGATGTATCTAATCTAACTAGCTCAGTAACTAAAAGCAAGTTCAATGTAGACTTTTAAGTTTTCAATCTGAACAACAAAGCCCTGCTATATAGTATGCAGTGAAATGAGCATGCAAAAAAATCTAATAATATTACGACATTACAACAGGTATTATTATTATTTTTATGGGGATTCCTTTCCTTCCTTGCCTACCTGGTTTCTTGGAGTCTGAGATATCAGAATCGTAGCATCTCCTTTCAACTTCTTTAATAGGAAAGTCATTGGCCTCTTCTTCGCACTACAGCAATCAGTGACTTTGTATTAAATAATAGTATACAATACACTGACTTACCTGAAGTCTTTTACCTGAAGATTGGTGCGTTCATGGATTTAGATTTCAATCCTTCAGGCAAGGTGTTTACACTGTTTTTTAATTTACTTACATGCAAAATGATACAAGGTTGATATTTTAATATCTTTTAAATTCTCTGTATGGATGACCCCTGACAACCAGAACTAGAAAGATGGTGATTGTATCCTATGGATATGTATAATATGCACAATGGAATGAGTTGGAGTTCATTGCATCCGTTTCATGCGGCTAAGCATAAAACGATTGGAAACAATGAATGTTATTATATACAATGGGGATAAGAACGGAGTTTTAAGGTAGAAAAATTCAATGAACTACTTTTATCAGTTTGAGAATTTAAATCTTATAATTTTGAATTTGGTTAGTATTCGAAAATCGGAAGTTTAAATGTTTAAATGGTTTCCAGTTAAAACTTTGGTCCATACTTTTTCGCATAAATACACCATTTCATGTTAATAAATATTTGTGGAACAAAACGTTTTAAAACAATTAAAGAATAAAAGTTCATGCGAAGTAGTAAACTTTGAGTCTGATTAATTTTGCGATCGAAAAATTCATTTAGAACTTTGATTTAGCTGGACAACAACCTCAAATTTTTTTGACGCAAGACGAGTTTTTGCTCACAAATCAATTATCAAAGCCATGCCATATGTCTATCTGCCATAAAACAAAACCAATACTTTTTACTCTTGAGGTGAAATTAAACTTCAATAATAATACCTTAGAATAGCAATATAATTTCGTTGCAAATTATATCTGACTTAATGCAGAATTCAATGGACTTATTGTGAGTGCTTTGATTTTGTTATGTTCACATTCACAAGAGATTTTTTTCTTTACAGGTCAGTCGTATAGCATATACTATAGTATATGAGAGATGAGACACTGCAATTTCATATCTTTGATTTAAATGTTTTAGAATCTAGCAAAGTTGAACCTGTACTTTGCCTTTGGGTTGAAATAAAAAGAGAAGCAATTCTGACAAGAAGCACGGAAGATTTCATTTTCAATTTATAATAGCTTCACATTCTTCACCAAAACTAAAAAAGCTTATTAGAGTAACAAAAACTAAAACACGATTTTGTTTAACTATCACACATCTGTTGTCCAAATTTTAGCCTATTGAACTTAAATAGTGGAAGACCCTACGAGTTTCGGAAGATTATACTTGAGCTGTAAATGTATTAAGTGCAACAGCCAAAGGTAAATTTCTTCTGGTAAAGCTATAAAGACCTAATTTCTTTAATCAAGAATTAGATTTAACTTAAAAATAGCTTTAAATTCTTTTCTTATATTTCATATTTAAATTTAAATAAAAAATACGAACGACAAACAAATTAATATAAGAATGTATTAAAAATGTAAGTTTGATTTTATTTAAACTTGAATATAGATAAATGAAGCCCTATATA
>JAQFYJ010001160.1:0-10045 GCA_034694685.1 Isotoma anglicana | reverse complement strand
TCTTTATCATTTTATTTTTATCCATTCTTATTTTGTATTTTTGATTTCCAGAAGTTAATGCATATATGCTAAATGTATGATTTATGTAGGGACTAGGGACTGTTAACTGTTGACTGTAGGACGATAAGAGACAAGATGTCTACAAATGATCAAGTGGGGCATCAAGTTGCCTCTCTTTACCGATGTCGAAAAGAAATCATTACGGATTTAGATGTTCAAGATATTCTTCCAGACCTTTTATCCCAACTTGTGATAGATCATCGGGATAAGCAATTAATTGATCATGAGGTAAGCCAGGACACAGGACACCAATCATTTTTACGAGAGTCAATCAAGATAAATAATTGTAATTTTGTTTCACAACATGATTTTACATTTCAGACTACTTTAGAAGACAAAGCAGAAAAATTGCTCATAATTATAGAAGAAAAAGCATCAACGAATAGTCAACTCGAAGCTCATATAATACCTTTATTTATTAATTCTTTGAAAACAAAATATGACTGGCTGTACAAAAGACTGATCGAAGATGAGCCAGACTCTCGAGTGATTCCTCTACAACCTGGATTATTAATTAGAAATAAGTTTTTGGAAAATGTTAAAGACGAAGAGGCTGTTTTTGAGCCTTTGTACAGAAAGGATAGCAAAGCCAACAGGATTTTGGAAGCTGGTGGTGTCCAGTGCCTTCCTGCTGTCGCTGTAGAGAGAAAGACTTTGGTACGGAAATGCTGCACTGTCTATAATTGATAATTAAAACAAATTACATGTTACGATTGGTGTGAAGTTTTAGAAATTAGACTTAATTAAGGTAGATGATTAAGGGTTGGTAGTACTTGAAATCTATTAATGAATGTCTATTATGTATCGCAGCTGAACCAGATTCAATCTGAGCTGAAAACTTTGAAAAGAAATAGATATTTGGTTATCCAAGGAATGGCTGGATCAGGCAAGTCAGTTTTAGCAACTCAAGCAATTCATGATTGCACATTGGTGGAGAAGGCATTTCCTGTAAGTAATTTACTGTCAGCAAAGTAAGAATTCCGCCGATTACTTTTATGATGAAGTTGAAGATAATTACAAGTAAATCTAATTTTATAGGATGGAGTCTTTTGGCTGGCAGTTGGGAAAGAGTGTGGTGACTCAAAGGATGCACTTTTGGCCAAAGTACTTTAATTTAATTATTTATTCATAGTTTCTCTAGATTTTTGAAGATTTTTATTGCACAGCAATTATCTAATGTCTCTATTCTTTATACCTTAAGATGAGAATTTTATGTGATAAACTTGGAGAATCTCGTGCTCCTAATTCCTTCGAGCATGGAGCTGATCTGTTACGCACTGCCTTTTTGAAGAAACCTGATTCTCTTTTAGTAAGCAAAAATTGAATTAAGTACGGAACTTGAATTATACTATTCAAGAAACTTTTTAGAAATTGAAAAAGGAATAATTTTTTAAAGATTTTGGATGATGTATGGAGACCTGAAGTAATTAGAGCATTTGATGTTGGATGTAGAACACTTGTGACAACTCGGGATTCATCTGTAATCGACGTTGTGAACGGTCGAGTCAAATGTATTAGAGTAGAAGATGGGTTTACAGAGGAAGAATCTCTTCAGCTGTTTTCTCAAGTTTTGAAAATAAACTCAATTGATTTACCAACCGAAGCAAAATCAATACATTGTGAATGCAAGGGAAGTCCTATGGTAATATCCTTAATATCTTCCCTATTACAAGAACATCAGGTTTCAGATATAGGGCGATGGCAGTACTATTTGGAGTCGCTTACAAAACGGAAATATTCAAAAATGAAACGTTATCGAGCTTATGAACATGAAAGCATCGTTGATGCAATTTCCCTGAGCATCGAAGGCTTATCACCTGATAGCAAGAGATTATATGCCGATTTCGGACTCTTTCAAGATGATGTGGGAATACCATGCTCTGTAAGATTTCTTAAACACTTATTTTAAAGTCATTCATTATCCAGGGTTCTTTAATTGTTTGTTTTATCATATCATAATTTTAGGTATTGATGACTCTATGGAATATGCAAAAATATGAGGTGGAAGATATTATGAAGGAGTTTGCTCGTAAGAGCTTAGCTGTTGAAGAATTTGATTCGCAAAAAAAATGTTACAGTTACTTTATCCACGACCTATTATTGGATTATTTAAAGTATCAATTGGTGTCCGAAGATCGTCTTGAAGAGGTTTATTAATACAACTTATTTTAGATTAAAATGTGATTTGATAAAACAAAATTCGTTTGAACTACAGAGATCCCATGAAAAACTAGTCGAAAGATATATTACGCTATGCAACGGAGAGTTTTACAAACTTCCTGACGATGGATATATATTTTTTTACCTGGGATATCATCTCTACAAAGCAAAAATGTACCATTGTTTTCCAAAAGTATATTTAAATTTGCAATTTATCGGCGAGAAGCTACGAATCACTGGACCTGCTGATCTACTTGTTGACATTAGAAAGTACCTCGATTTCATCGTTGCTGGTGTACGTATTGTTAATTTCTATGCATTTACAGTACACTGTCAATTTTTATTATAATATTTATGCAAAATATTGATTTCAATAGGATGAAAACCAGCTAAAATTGATTGAAGAGATTCAGACGTTTGCTCAGCTGGTTGGACACCGAATTTATGGCCAATTGGATGTTGATGTTATTCAAATAGCATTACAAACTCCTCATTTGACTAGGATTTATGAACAAGCTAAAGAATCAGCCCACATTGCAAGCAACCGTTTATATTTGGAGTGGAAAAATGCAAAATCAGGTCAGTGGAAACATCCAGAAAGCACTGTTTTGTGTGCCGATCATATAAATTGCGTGAAGTTTGTGGGAAAAAGAGGTGGTCACTTCATCGCTGGTTTAAGTAACGGCTACATTCAGGTATTTCGGCAATATTAGATTTAAACTAATATGTATACTTAAGTAAAATAGTATGGATTATAAAAATTGGCTTGAAAAATGTTTAGTTGTGCGATTTAGAGTCTTCAGCTGTTTGCCATGTCTTCCGTGGACATACAGATTCAGTCCAGTCTCTTCAAGTTTTTCCTATCGTGACGAATTCTTCCCAAATTCAAATCAATGTATCTTATACAAATAATCAAAATGGTGATACTGATTCCAAATCAAAACATAAACTTGTGATTGTGTCTGCGTCAGCAGACAAAACATGCAAAGTCTGGGACCTACAGACAATCTTGGAAAAAATTGAATCGAAGCCTTTTGAATTAAAAATGGGTCGGCTGTTGGGAACGTCACCATCACCTAAGCTAAGACCGGATCAGTGGGCTTTTGACAATCAAAAAGACGAAAGTGTTCTTTCCTTCGAGCTGCATACAGCTCCTGTAAGCTTTGCCCAGTTTTCAATGGATGGATTCAAAGTTGTGTCAACTTCTACCAATGAGATTATGATTTGGAGTTCTTCCAATGGACAAATCATTTCCAAAGTGTCTTTGTCTTTCGACATATTTCCTGATCTGACTTTGCAAAGATGTCTTTTCCCTCCAGAACCATCACCGAGCTATCTCTTAAGCTCCGCTGAAAATCAAATAATTCTTTTGTCAGCATCAAGTGCTTCAATTTACGCTGGTATAGAAGGCCATGCTATGAGAATAGTTGAGCTGCTATTTATATCTCAAGACAGTATTTGCACCGTTAGTGAAAATGAAATAGGGATATGGAAAGTTACAAAACGATTTCCGAAATCTAAAGCGTTTCGAAGTAGGAGTCTTAGCCCGTCACGATGCCCTCCAGTTGGAAAGACTGAAGCCGATAGCGTTTTAATTCGTCCAAGTGCTCGAACACTTGATCCAAAAGATATTCAAGTAAACTGGCAAAATGGATGCGATTGTCCGACGGTAGAATCTACAATCCCTGCGTCTCGATCTGCTGATCATTCAATATCTTCGTCTTCTACTGTCTTTATCGAAGATGGAAATGTCGCAGTACAGATTTCTAAAGAAGAAACATTACCTAGCAAAATTTCAGGGTTTTTCTTATGTGCTTCTTTTGCCAGCAGTAGTGACGGAAAATTGTTAGCCTGTGGAACTTCCGATCATAAGATTGTGCTTTGGAGACTAGATAGACGACAATATCTTGGCAACTTTACAAGTCATACTGGGTATAAACCTGATTTGAAGCTTAGTTAATTTGGTTATTCAAATTTATTTAGTTATTAATAATTGAATTAAAACCAGGTGGGTAACTTGCTTGGATTTTTCCGCAGTGGATCTTGGAACTCTCATGTCGGGAAGTGAAGACCATACAGTTATGGTTTGGGACATACAAGACGAAGAAAATGGAACAAAAGAGCCTCAGAAAAGTGTTCGATTTACATCTACCTTTGTTCCAGTTAATTTCGACCAGGGATATTTTTTAAGTGCATTTTCCACCGAGAAAAATACAGTACAGGTACTTTTGCTTTTGTTATTTCATTTCATAAATTAAATTCCGTTATAATTGAATGTTACTACAAGATGTATGACTTTTAATACATTGTAAATCTACTTCATTTCAGATCTACAAAGACGCAAAAAGGATCAGCGAAACAGTGGCAGTGGAAAAATGTATAACTGCAATTAGCTTGTCGCGATGTGGCACATTCTGCGCTGCTGGAACTTCTGATGGAAGTATTTTCCAACTCCCTACAAAGGGCTTGACAACTGACGAATCGCGAAAAACTCCACTAGTTTTAAGATTTATAGAAACCTTAGGTTCGTGTATTAGCTGCTTAAATTTTGGACCTAGTAAAGAATATCTCGTGGCAGGATCTGCTGAAGGAGTATTTATGGTAAAAACATGAAATTATTTTGATTTTCATATTTTATGAAATACATTTTGTATATGTATATGCTTCTGATTCATTTCTAATTTTGCAATCGTTCTTGGTAATTTGTAGGTGATGAAGAGTTTTGTTTTGATACAGAAGTTTCTAATCTCTACTCAACCTGTAGTTCAAATCGACTTCATATTTCAACATTTCGTCGCCGCAAGGGCTCAAGATTCTGCCACATTGGTAAATTATTTTAAGTTGTATTGCTTTTTGGTTTTTAAATGCATTTAACTGTTTCTAAAAATGCTTACTCCCAGGTGATAGACCTTAACAACATGAACAATACGCTTCTGTGGAAAAAGGAAACAGATATTCACGTTACTTGCAGTGAAATCAGTACTAATGCTAACGACTCAATTCTTGGATACGGGACAATTACTGATGGAGTTTTACTTTTAAATTTGAAAAAAAGTTCTGATAATAAAATTCATGCCCAAGAACAAGTTTTGGATGCAAAACAAACATCACCTGTTCGAGCTCTAGCTTTTGATTCTGGCTCAGTCAAAATAGCTGTTGGATATGACAATGGAATGATTTCAGTTAGTATTGCATAAACTTGTTTTAAATTTTGTCATCAATGATGTTTTGATATATCATATAATTTATGTTTTACTCCGCAGATTTGGAATATTGAAGGCAACTTGCCAAAAAAAGAGATGGAATTAGTACTCCATAAATCATGGGTTAGATCTCTAAAATTTTCTCCGCAAAATATTGGAACTTGTCAGTGGCTCATTTCTTGTGGAGATAAACTTGCGTTTTGGAATCTTGATAAGGTACGATAAATAGGTATATTTAAAAATAATAACGTGCAGATTTTCCATACTGATTAAAAAATTTGTGTACTCTTACAGAACGAGTTAAAACCTCGAAGATCTAGTTTTATGGCAGAACGTCGACGTCGACGATCTGGAGAATCGCCAGCAAGAAACACTAATAGATTATCTCTGGAGATTCCCGATGGAAGTAAGATCGGTAGACAAGGAAAGCGAGAACTTTTACAACAATTCTCATTCCGTGGAAACTACTCCCAATACTTTCATACCGATCCATCGTTTTGCAAAATTATTACTGTAGATGATACAGGAATTTTTTATCTTCTAGAAATGTTAAAAAGTGAATCACGAAATCCTGCTAGTGCAAACATTTGATTTTTGGTTGTTATCATTTGCTCATTTTTGTATAATTATAAAAACAATAGTTTTGGAGTTTGTGAGATAGTAGCATAATAACATTACAAGACTTAATTTTAAAATCGTTTTTAAGCAAATCAGCAATAAGGGCTTCAGCAAAGAAAAAGCTATGTGACAGAAATAATTCGTACCTTTAAGATTTGTATTTGTTTGCCATGGCCGACGAAACTATTAACGAAGACTTATTAAGTAGTGATTATGCCATTAAAACTCCAGTAGTTATTAAAGTTTAGAATGGTATTTTGACTGCGGCAGATCATACATTATGCCTTTTGCCTTAAGAAATCACGTCCAGTAACGAAAATCTTATGCAAAATAGATTACGCTTAAATGAGTAATTAAAAGACGATAAAATTTTTATTAAATAGATAGATACCTAATACATTCCATGAATATCAGAAATCCCTTTACTTAAAACAATCTCAATGTGAGGAAAGAAATGTATGTGTGAGCTATTATATTTATCTTAACAAAATTAATCATGCTAATTTTGCATTTTGTGATTACAATAATTTTAATGCATGACTTGCTTGTAGACGTTTTCGGGAGTTTGTCATCATTTAGATTTGTATATCCAAAATATAAATATCATGTAATCAATTCAGTAATTAAGTCATGAAATCATTCGCGTTACAATTCGTAACCGATAGAAAGAAGTAATGTTTGACAATATGTTGCCTTGAAAAATCAGAATTTCGAATTTTTGTTCAAAATTTATAAGTTATAAATATATTCTTGAATTATTTATTTAGTGTGTAGTTTAGTTGTTAGTTGTCTATGATAAAAATAGTGAAAGTATGTTAATAATGTACTTTTGGGTGCATGTACGCTAACGCTGTGTAAAATAGTCTCCAGTTGTGCAACATTTCGTTTCCATCGTCAAACACAAATGATTTATAGTAGTATTGTGTCGAAGTAACGGTGATATAGTTCGATATAATTATAATAGTTCCTTCTACGTTTGTTTGTTACAGAACCTTCTCAAGTAGTATTTCATATGGTGCTCGAAGTACTCGGCAGTCAAATTATGAACAACTTGAATCCGAGTCTAGCCCATAATTTACTGTCAACTTTCTTGTCGTGTATTACTAAGAAAGAAAGACTTTATGTCATAAAATATTTATATTCCAGAAGTACCCGTTTGGATTATGTAAATTTGTTACAAATATTTGGGCTCAATTTTTTGAAACTCAAAAACTACAAAATGTATACCGAAAAAGACTTCAAATCGTTGTTTAAAATTTATTTACGTATAAGAAATAAATTTACGTATGAAAAACTAGACGTATTTTATTTTACATGACATCAATTTAATAAAGATTTTTAGTTTACATTTCTATTTTTGATGATAATATTAAATGGCTTGGGAGCAACAATTAAGGTAGGTGCATTAGGTTCTAAGGACAAAGGTCCAAAATTGAGGTCTTTGACAACTTGGAACTTTTGCATGAGACAAGTGAAAAATATGAAGAGACTGTCTTTAGCCAAGGAATCTCCTAAACAAGTTCTTTTCCCTGTTGAAAATGGCATGAACGCATCATGTTTAATAATTTTATTAGTTTGTACATCGATAAACCTCTCTGGGCGAAAGGTTTCTGGATCCTTCCAGTAGCCTTTGTCATGATGGGCATCCCTTAGATTAGCTAATATGACGGTATCTTGAGGAATTTTGAATCCAGCAAAGCCTAAAAGCAAAATAATGTTTCATACTTTCTAAATGTATTAGACGAAAGACGAATAACCTAAACACTTACGGGTATTATCAGTGGTACAGTGAAACACGGAGAAAGGCACAAGTGAACAGAATCTGTGAATTTCATTAAGGGTGGCTTCGGTATAGATCATTCTGGAATAAAAATTGAAACTACAGAAATTTGTTAACCTGAAACTAATGCATTAAGAACATAAAATATTATTACATCGGCTTATCATCCAAAGTAGGTAAACGGTTTGAACCAATAACTGTATCGATTTCCTTTTGGACTTTCTCCTGAATTTCAGGGAACATAATCATATACAACATAGCCCATTGAAGAGTCGAACTCGTTGTCTCAGCTCCAGCTAAAAACAGGTCTACTACGACGAGAAGCATGTTAAGTTCTGTATTTGATGTAAAAAAATGTAACGTATTTTAGAAGTAATTATTTAAAAAGTTTTATTACTTTAATTGTTTTATTATACCTCCTTCATCCTTATAAAAACTAGAATTAGGATCGTCCGTTTTCTTCCATTGAGATATTAAAGCATCTACAAAATCTCGGGTTACCAACGGGTCATAAGTTTTCTTATGTTCTTCAATACTTTCTCTAATCAAATTTTGAATACGATCCCGACTTTCTAAAAATCGTTTCCAAAATCCTTTGACAAGCAAATCAGTATTTTTAAGGATCCAAGGGAAGAAGAATGGAAGCCCCGTTAGTTCCAGTTGTTGCATATTGCTGAAATTAAAAATTACTGCAAATATAAACCTTTTCGAATGGTAATTAAAGTACAGCAGTCAAAATAAATAAATTAGTTGATATACTATTTTTCACTTACTTTATGAAATTATCAATCATGAACAAAAAGTTAGGGTCATTTACTTCAAACCGACCACTCGTACAGATATACCACAGTGAATTCAACACGGATGCGTTAAACTTATTTTTCAATTGAATGGGCTTTCCTATATTCTCACTGTAAAAGTTTAAATTTAAAATATGTCAAGGGATTTTTTTTAATTTCTTAATACCTAATTTAATGCTACAATTCTGTCATACTTGAAGAATGATATTAATTCTTGAGCCTCGTGTAAAAGATGAGATTCCATTGAATGTTTTCCAAAACCAAAGTTTCTTAAGTTCCTTATTGCAAAACGACGTTGTTCCATCCAGACTTTCCCTTCAGAGAACAAAAGGCCTAGAACATTTAAAATTTAGTAATTTGGTTTTCTTGTGACAATAATTATTTGTGTTCACATGGGATAGAAATTTTTAGACAGTAACCTCGTTTCTTTCCATGATTTCTTGTCATTTGAGCTTCAAATGCAGGTCGGCCCATAAAAACATCTTCTTTGTAAGCTTCAGTTACAAGTTTATAATCATTTATGACAACAACCCTGTGCAGAATGCATGGTGAAAGTCAAGAAACGAAAAACGAACAATATTGTGATACACGTTTTTAAATAATATATATAATGCATACCTAAAGTTTCCCAACCTAAGCGAGAACACTTTTCCATACTTTGTCTTGAATCCTTCGAAAACCTTTAAGGGATTCCTGAATAATATGAACGGTAAATAACCCAAAATTGGAATTCCCCATGGACCTGTATGTCAGAAATCAGGTAGAAGAAGTTACATTAGCAATAGTAGACCAATTTGATTTGTTATGCATTTTTCGTAAGAATGCATGCAATACATACCAGGAGGAAGGTCTTTAAATTCCACTAATTTTTTAATCACATAAGCTATCACGCAGGTGACCAGCGTGGTTACCAACCATTCTTGAATATTCATTTTTCTGTAGAATGATTTACTTACTTACGTTTCGTTCTTTTTCAATGTAAAAAAAGATTTCATGGAAGTGACTACCTGGACAATTCGAGCTATCCCATGTAAATGGCAAAATGATTTCACAAAATCATACACTTATTCTATCTATCTAAACAGGATTCCCCCTACTCTGTATTGCAATTAGAACCTTATCATTATCATACTATATGTAAACATGTTGGTAGTCTGACTGAGCTGAGACATCTCTAAACATATTTCATACATAATTTGTATCAATTGGTGACAACTGTATGACATTTAATTGGGTTATATCTCTGCAAGCCGAACGCGTTACCAATTGTTAAAAAGTAAACTGATAAACGTATCAATTTAATAAGCTTGTTCGTGATAAGTGGAGGAAATTCCTTCCAAGTTCCATGTTTGATGCATCATGTTTAACTAAAAAAGAGCAACGGGAAGTCAGAGCATAATTTTATCCAATCTGATTAACTTAAT
>JAQFYJ010001159.1:0-10049 GCA_034694685.1 Isotoma anglicana | reverse complement strand
AAGTTCGGATTACAAAATGTCAATCGTATTATGTACAGTAGTAGAATATTTATTTAATTCATTTTGTGGTTCGTTTTGTAAGTTATTTGTCCTGTTATTGACTATTTATTAATAACTTGAAGGGGAGTCTTATAGATTTCCAAAAAGCAAGTAATGAGTTTCTCAATTGAATTTCGAATAAAATGAAAACTGGAAATGAATTCTGCAACTGAAACCTACAAAGGATCTTTCCTGAGTATCACACTTTGCCTCATTAATTCATGACAGGGAAAACAACGCTTACAAAGCTTTAATGTCAGGATTTACTGGATTTTGTAAAAAGAGAACAATACACTCAAAGACTATAGTGTTCAATGTTCATATGAGCTGAAGCGTGAGTTCAACATGATATGCCAGATTTTAGAAGATTCCTTGCCTCAAAGGATAAGCCTTGAGAGGATTGTATAAAACAATTCCAAAAGGGATTTGAAGATCGGTAGTTTCTTTGCGCTTTCACTTGTTTGACTCTTCAGTCCATTTCTTATCAAAGTCAAATTTCATCTCCAGATCAAAGTAGGAATAGATTTAAATCTTTGATCGTCTAACTGTAAACGTGAAAGCTGTTGAGGGTGGATTTATGAACGGTTATTACATTTATAATGGCTCGGAAATCCTTTTCCTGAATTAATTCAGGTCTACCAAAGATATTTTCGTTACTTTGAAGTTGGTTCGTTCAAGTTTACCACAAGGTTATGTTATTTATAAAAAAAATATCAGGCCTTTTATATCGTCATATAAGATAATACCAGTTTTACAATGTAGGTAACAACAATACAGCTTATCACCCCCACACTCGACTAACTTACGAAACGCGTAGGTGAGGTAAGTCTTTTCTGATAATTGTATTAATGATTAAACGCTTTCAGTTTCCAAGAGAGAAAGAATAAGAGAGCTGAAATAATTGTTGGTTTTGGTTCATAGTAAAATTGAATAAGTAGTGGCTTTTGTTATGTATAAATACGTAAGTTAATGTTCCCACACGCAATGTCAACATATTTTATAATCTTTGCTTTTCTGTGATCATAAACAATTTCAAAGCTTCAATAATTCCAAATAATGGAATAAAGAATGTTTTCAATCCGGCCGGCCCCAACCCATATTATTGTACAGACAAATCTTCTGCTGGACCAATAACTCTGGCCCATAAGCGATATTATAGGATTCCCAAAGGGAGGTCCTTCGCATTTCATATACTACTCCAATTGCAATAAATATCACAATAAAATGTCGTTCCGTCCTTTGGTCTAACGTGTTTACTATAGTTAAAGCAGACATTTATCATATTTAGAGACGTTTCACTACAACTAGGCCAGACTGTATTTTCAATAGTTTGTCAAGAAGTGAGCACTTAGCGATTGGTGGTAGTATTGATTGCACCAGAGCATTGTACATCGTGGTACTTGAAAGTAAAAGTAGTGAACAATGGTAATAGAAAGTCATGCTTTTCATCTTGCCTTCTTTTCTTCGAGCATTTAAGCCTCTTATCTGGCAGTAAACAACGACGAAGTAGACACGAGGAAAGTACCGTTCTATCGTCAAAAGATTCAAAGTAGTAGGACAGGAAGTGTTTTTAGGGTACAAATCAGGTTAAAGAATTTCCAGAAAGGCGCATAATAACAAGCTTTGAGTGAACGCTAATAAATCTAGTTACCATAATTCTGTTTCATTTTCTCTGGGCCCCGTTAGGAAATGCAATTACAATCGACACCTACTTAAATATTAGGATTAGGAACAGTAACTTATTCAATCAGCTATGGTTTTGATGGTTATAGAGTACACAAATGTAATTTAACAGGTAGAGTAGTTGTGCCCTCTCGAACCTTTCAATCATGATTGTTTTGCACATAACTGCAACTACCGTAAAATTTGAATTAGAACACCATGGGGAGTTAATTTTTCAACATCCTCAAATTGGTGGGGTAGTATTCCAGGGGGCAATTATTATTATTTTAAAATGAAAATGACTACTTTAATTGTAAAATCCTCCCAATTTTGTTAATTTTATCCGATTTTTCAACAAAAAAGGGACTTATTGTATTATAAATTCGTTTACACCTAAATTCACGACTACATTCAAAAAATTATAACTTAAGATGTCCATCGAAGTGAGCTTCCATTCCGGAGGGGGGGGGGTATTATTTAAAATGTATTGAGCAAAGGGTGGGGCTACATGTAGGGGGTTTTTAGTCCGGAGGGTTTCTAATTAGCATTTTACGGTAGTTTAAATATTGAGATTGAGACAATCATGAGTTATTGTAAATGTGAGTATCAGTTGTTTTTCTGCAGACCTAGATAGATGAAACTTTGCGACAGTTCCTATAAAGTTTGAAGAAAAAAATAATGTATTTGATATTTTCATTCACAAAGTTTTCGAATGAGGAAAAAATTGATAGAAAGGCAATTAAGAAAATGCTGAAGTATCCATGAAAATCTCTTGTAAAAACCGATTTTGATACGGAGTACCATTAATTGAGAGAACAGATCTGCAAAATATGAAGACAAAAGACAACTTGTATTTCTTTCAAAAGGATTTCTAGCTAGACTGTAAAACGAAAAAGTTTTTAGCATATTTTAAAAATGTTTCCTCCAACTCAAGGAAAGCCAGGAAGCAAAGCACTTAATTTTAATTAATTAATCTGTAAAATGAATTCTACTTATCACAATCGGACAAAGGACATTTTTGAGAGTGCATGACTGTGTGTGTATAAAAAGCAATTTCTTTGTATTAAAGTTGAAGTTACTAGACTTATTCAATTGAAAGTATAGTCTAGACTTATTCAATTGAAAAACCGATATGACGTTGTTCATTAGTTTTGGGACATCAGGAAATAATTTCATTCTGGTTTAGATGATAAGAGTCTCGATTTATTAAAATGACAAAAATTATTAAAGCGTAATCCTCTGAAAGTTATCACTTAAAATACTCATTTATCTCATCATTTCCATTCTGTTTTCACCTTTTACTAAAATAAAAGGGGAGTTAAATGTCAAACTGTATGTATGAGATGAAAATAAAAATATAGTAATAGAATATCAACATTCCTCAAGCGTAACTGCTCACAAGGGAGCTAACATATATTATATGTGACCTAAACATGACGATACATCATGCCTTCAATTTTTCTACAACTTAATCCAATGGCCCTTTGACAATCTGTGAATTTGCTTGGAATAAAGTAAGAGAGAAGCAGTTTCATAGACCGAAAAGTGTCTTTTCTTATACCTAAATTGTACACTTTACTCCAACTACTGCGACTACTATTACCTTGGTTGAGTGTTTATAAGGTATTTCGCACTTGCAACCTTGTTTAAATGATTTCCCAAGGGAGACTAGCAAGCTCGAAACTTCCCAGCCTGATGGATGAAACCCTTTAAGAAGTAGTTCATTGTGATTCCCTTTAGTAATATAGGAAGAGAAAACAAGACAATAGTAACTTTTAGACTTCTTTAGTATCAACATTATATGCGGTATGAGTGGATCCTTTATTCTTCTGCTAAAACTTGTCGTGAAACAAACTCATCAAAACACTGTCTCGTAAAATCTGTCCTATTCACCATGGGCAGAAAAAAAATGAAATTATGCTCACCATGGCATATACATGAAAAAGCATTTGCAACCAATTTAGTGAACACGTCTTTCATATTCATGTCTATTTGTATTCCAAGAACTTCTGTCTATTACCACCAAGAAGATAAGTAAGTAGTCATGCATTATATGCCATGAGGAATATGGAATTTAGCAGACGACAAAGAAAATGCCAAGGAAAGGTTCTCACTTAAGTTGGAAAAGAGCCAATTTCAGGCGCATTCAATGAATTTCATGTCCTTCTGATGTAAAATTTAAATGAAGATGAGAATCTATTATATTTTTCAATGCAACGCAGTTTATAAATTTAATACCAATAACAAAATGCTTTTATCCCTTATAAAAGTTACTATATAGGACCATTTTATGAGGCATTCATAATCACTACACCATCTCCATTGAAGAAATTCAACCGCAAGGTAAACTCGCCTAACATTTTTTATTTGATTTTTTTTTCTACAGAGCCCTTAATCTGGCTTACTTTAGATTCAAAGTACAATATTGTTCAAAGTGCAGTTTTTTCGAGTTGAAATGCCGTCACTAGTTTCACCATCATCGATGTCTCCACCAGGCAGAGAGCAATGATCTATAATCTGGCAAAAGCCTCGACTAAAATAACAATAAATAAATGAAAGAGGAAATTGAGAAGTTTTGACCAATTTACTTGAAATTCCCCATGGTTCTCATTCCTTGGAAGTGGGGCTTAAGAAGGTGCATCGAGTTAGATCTGAACTAACATATCGGCCAACCAACCACTATAAATATGTTCACTTCAGAAAGTATCATAAAAGTACTTTTCTTCTATGTAAGTTAGAAAAAGTTTCCATCGTGTTTTACGTGAAGGTGTTAGTACAGAACTTGGATTTGTGATTAGATTACGGTCACATGGACAAAAAGAAAGTGAATGTAGTGGAAGATAATAATGTGATTTCTGAATTTATCCATGGTGGAGATGAATGTTCGTTCTGATTTATATTGTATGATCAGTATGATGGTGGGCTCAACGAATAAGTTGGAAGTTCTGCCTACAAGATTATTATACGGGAAGAAGACTTAACCCTTTCAGACTTTTTTCTCTATAGAAGAAAGGAAAAGAAGACAGCAAGATTGGCATTCTCATTTTTGACAAATGTTGTGATTGAGATTCCAAGGGTTCTTCAAGACAATTTATAAAAGAAGATGCAGAATTCGTCTTCTCACGTACATGTCTCGAATATTAGCCTTCTTTCCTGTCAACCAGTTGGCTACAGAAATTCAGACCTGGATATGAATTTCATGCGGTTGAAAATTCTTTTCTTGTCATGTTTCTGTTATATCTTTCTTGTTGCTCATCTGCCTACTCTTGCATAATAATTGTAATCTAATAGTGGTAGTATATATTTTGAATACTCTGAAAGTTGTATGTGTTGTGATGTGATGATACTTGATCTGATATACAATAGAATGAATGAAATGAAAAGCACAACTGTACTGCACACGTCAACATCAACATTGTGCTACTATGCCACATTGAAAATGCCATCGCCACTTTCAAACAAATGAGTTTCACCAAGACCCACACTTCGCCAAAGATCCTTTCATTCAACTCATGTTATACATTTTGATTTATATACCAAATTAATAACTTAATGAGCTCGCTGCTATTCGAAACCCTCCTTTCCAAATGCGAATAATATTTGGCGAATAATGTTTACGATATGAATATGAATGTTGAATTAAATCTTTCGTCTTTATTACTTTCTCCTTTTCGCCCGTCTACTCTAATTGTGCTTGGCCTTGAATGTTTCGATTTTGTTTGTACCTGCTTTAGTGAAAAGCTACAATAAAGATATAAATAGGGTGGCTCTAAACTTACATTGAGAGCAGTTATACCAGTTTGAGGTAATTTTTATCCATGTAGTACTTTCCAAGTACACATTTTATTTGATGCTGTATGTAGGCTTAAAATAAATTTAACATTTAATTTATCTCATTTGCATTTTTATTATCAGACCAGCTTTACGTTTGCCTTCTTGGAAAGTTTAGTCGTCATATAAAAATAAAGAAGTATTGCAATTTCGAACAAAATTATCCTTTTAATACGATTGTTAATGATACTTCGAAAGAGAATGGAGATGAGAACCATTTCTCCGGTCATAAAAATTTCATTTGTTGCAAAAACAATTAAACGAATTAATGTCTAGTCGAGTGCAGTTAGTAGTTGGAGAGATGATAGCGTATGCTTAGTGTATGAAGAAGACAAGTTGGCTATCTGGACCAGATTTTGTCGCAAAAATATTTTGCACACTGCACACAAAGGACAAGGGAAATACAATAGAAATACATGGAAATATTCCTTTTTAGTTCCTTTTAAAGCTTTTTCACGAAATAGGAAAAGCGCTTATTACTAATGCATACGAGCTGATATAAAATGCTTTTCAGAATGTCTGTGAGTAAATAGGGTCGAAACCAAATCTTTGCAAACATTGGATGCATCAGTAGAAGCAAGTAAACAGGGATGTCATGTCTTGGTAATAAAGCAGATTATATAGTAAGGAGGATTGGATGACAACGAAATAGAAATCTGATGTTGCTAGTCTAGTGTCTCTCTGCCATGACATCGCATCTACCGAGACGACAAATCCATATATTTCGTTCATATATCACTGCGCCCACACGACCTCAACATAACTAGAAACAGTTTCAGTTTCTGAAGAAGTACAAACCCAGAGAGATAATATAATGTATTACGTGTCTGACTCTGCACTGCAATACGAATGATGATGAACTTAAACTGTCGAGCATAATAATATATTTATAGTTCTTAAAATGCAGTATCTTCATACTTTTTACGACTATTACTATAGCTTAAGTCTTGCTTAATAAGATATTCTTCATTTATGAGCAGAACTAGCAAGAGACTTTTTTAGTTCCTTTTCATCTGCTGATACATGCAAACTGTCTTGAGTCCAATATTTACACTCACTCACTCAACCTCATAAAAAATGTTCCAATTTACTGGTATTTTCCACTGCTCTGCATAATCCACTTCATCTAATGATAGTCCTTAAGTAGCTTTCTCGTAATTCCCATTCTTTTCCTCCATATTAAACGTCTCAAATGTCTTTACTTTCGTTTTGTAAAAAGTTAAAACAATTACGAACCCAGCTCTCTTCTATAGTCAATATGTACTTTCATTTGGTTAGGCACACTAACTTTTGAAAAATGAGGTCCAGTCCTCTTTCTTATTTATGGCAAAGGTTCCGTTTTAGACTGCGAATTATAGATTTTAGATTTTGAGAATGATAATAAGCCGCATGTGATAGCATAAAAGGCACAATGCTGAATTTGTAAAATTGCTATAAGTAGACAGGACTGCTGTGAGTATTAAAAAATAGTGTCATGATAATTTCACTGACATTGTCATTTTATGGTATTTTCTGCACATGAAGTAGTGCGTATTTTATATTGTATTGTACTATGCTCGGAGTCAAAAAAACAGATTGCCTTCGATGTTTTCAACACGAGCATGGACTCACCTGCCTACAGTTTTGTTTTGTTCAAGAATATAAACTACGAGGCATTGGTATTCTAAGGCTTTTTATGACAGCCTTTATAGGTCCTTGTTATGAGCTATAAAATCGAAGCTAGCGATAAGTATGTAGTTAAAATCATCTTTGGATTAAGCACTAGATCAGCATAATTGGAAAGGAAATGCCAAAACAGCAAACGAACGTTCCATAAAATTGGTATAGGGTGGTTAAACTGAATTGGAATACAATTTGATCTCAAGAATATTTTAAGTACCTTGGTAAAGAAAAGTATTCTTATGTAAATGTAGTCAAGAGTCTCCATTCACCATTTTCGGTTTTCAATTTCAACCGTTGTTTTAGTTCGAGTTTCAATATGTTTATTCTGTTCTTAAATGAAATGCAAAGCAACATGTAGCATAGAAAAGAGATTGAAAGGTACAATGAAAGTGTATCTAAACGGTATAGATAAGTAAAGTAGATACTTTTACAGAGTTAAGTAACTTATTAACTTCACTTGATATGTCAACACTTTTCCTAAGAAAAAGTTCCAATATCTCAAAGTTTAACTTTGCCAATCATCACTTTGTTGTTAATTCTTTATTCTGTTAAAGAAAGCTTTCAAACTTTAAAGGACTCGTTCGTTAATCAGATGATAAATTAAGTAGGAGTTGATCTAAGGGAGGAAAGAGGAAATTGATTGAGTTGAGGGGTGTAACTTCAAGAAGGGAAAAAAATGAGGTCGAACAGTACTAAAAGAAAACGAAAACCTGCAAAGAAAAAGCGGATGATAGAATACCTATACATTATTAGGTAGGCTTGCACACAGAGTGAACTTGTTCTTTTCGTAAATCATGTAGGCAAAGCCATTTGCCCAACTATCTAGCCAAGCCAAGCCACTTTTCTGAAAATTACTTGAGGCAAGATTGCTAAAAGTGAAAGAAAGAGTTTGTTTCCTTTCACCAGTGAAATGACAAGGCATGCTGCTGATGCTGATGTGGTAATGGTTGGTGGTGGTGGTAATCTTCATTAAATGTTAGCTCCTTCCTGACTTCCCCATCTGAACATCCTTTTTATTTTGGAGGATGGATGTAACAACTGCATACTATAAGTATTACTATACTGCAACCATACGAAACTACACGTAAGGTACGTAAATCCACGTGAAAGTGCCTACCTGACCTGACCTATTCTTTATTCTGAGCTAGAAATTGTATAAGTAGAGGAAATTGTATAGGTGGGTCTAGAAGGTGGTCTGAAGATTAGACATTGATGATAAGGACGATAGAATAGTCAGTGTATGGATGGATAGAAGCACCAATTTGCGGTGGTGGTGGTAGAACCGATTTGATGCTTTCACTCTTTTTTATACTGGCAATGTAGTTAACACCATCTGACATGACATGATCTCCGTAATGATTTGATGTTATGGGAAAGCAACCTTCAAAGTCCCTACCTGACTTTCTCTACTCCCCATCTAATTTGAAATAAAATCCTCGCTACTTTCATCCACACTGGTGCAGTGATTTAGCTAAATGCTTCTACATGTAATAACTTCACACACATATCTACTTTTAGGTTAATGTAAACATTTATTATATTAGTAAAGTAATTTTGCCCTTTCAGACAAGAACGCAACTGCGAGAGTTAGCAAGGATTCTATATTCTACCAAACTTGGTTCAAAGATTGGATCTAAATGATCCAACAAGGATGTGGTAAGTCATTGGGGTCGTTGGGATTAATAGAACTAATTTTATCCATATGCTAAAAATACCTGCTAACTATGATATCTTTAATGGTTAAACATTAATCAGCTAATTACGGAAAACGAGGAGAGAGGGAAAGAGTTAATTTTCTCAATCGATTCATCAACTATACCACAAGCCCATGATGAAGTTCTTCAAAGCGTATTTTAACCAATATACGGGTTCCAATTTGCAATGATGAAATAAATGTACATAAAGTTTAGCATTAAGTTCGAGCAGACTTTTACTATTATATTATAGGATTAGGAAGGATGAGTATAGATTGTTCAGACCGCTGAACACTTTTATATTTACAAGAGCAGAAATGGAAATGGGAATTTATGGTGAACTGTTTCCTCTTTGTGATCATTAATCTTGAGTAATTGAAAGAATCTAATGGTAAGTGAAACAGAAGGAAATTCTTTTGAACACATTGCTTTTGAGACGGACTCTCCCATTAATTAATCCCGACTGGGCGGAATGTAATGTGACTGCTGAATGCCGATACCCGGATTGAATGAAAGTTCTGTGCTGGCAAGGCAAGCTTCCGAAAACTCTAGTTATTAGCAAGTACTTTCACTTTACATAAAACCGAATCAGCCTTATTGTAATTGCTCGAGGAAATAAAATAAAAGTCTGGTCAACTGTACATGATCAAATATCTGTCTAAAGAGAAAGTATTTTTATAACTTTTGCGAGTAAGCATTTCTTGAATTATTTTAGTATTCATTCAGGTTACTTTGCATGGTCAATACATTCACAGAAAACTTCTAATGAAATCGGCGTGTTCCTCCAATCGCAGTGGAATTATTGATTAAATTAAGGAAAAAAGTCAGAAACCTCTAAGTATGCGGCGATTAGAAAGCACCAAGCATGAATATGTCTTATTGCATTGATAACTTTGGTAACAAAAAATTGACCTTCGATTGAGACCCAATCAAGTCATGTTTCATGCTGGGAACATTCACCTTCAAAATACTTGGCAGTCTTTACACATCCGTAGTTTATCGTGTCCAACTACAACTCGATGTGAGCAAGAAAATTAGCTGTCAACTGTCAAAGTCTATTCAAGTAGCCTATTCATATTTTATGCAATTGTCCTTTAGTAACTGAATGATCTTTCTGATATTTTTCTTAAGAAAGAAAATATTCCAGTTTGGATTTGGAAA
>JAQFYJ010001158.1:0-10050 GCA_034694685.1 Isotoma anglicana | reverse complement strand
GTCTGTTGAAAGTTGAAACGAAGTTCGGTTGATTGAAATGTGCAGTGTGTGGTGTAATTGTGTAATGTGCAAGGGATGTAATGCCCGGAGATGTACTGTCCGGGATGTACTGCCCGTCACCGGTCACCCGTGTACCGTTTGAGTTTGGAGTTTGTGAAAGCCAGAAGAAAAAAAAGTTGGCTTCACTTGCTTTGCTTATGCTGTGCTATGTTATTATAATGATAACCTGACTACGCACGTAACCATCTTGAGATTTTTATAAAAATCACGTTTGGAAACTTAACTATGAGACTTCTAACGACTTTTTAAAAATTCACAATGCAATGAATACACGTATTTCATATTCACATATTTGTAAAATTCTCAATTATCCAGACTGACTTGGCATTGACAAGTTTGCAATTGCAACTATACACTATAGTTGATAGTAGATGTAAAATGAAGGTTATGATGTAACAAGTAAAAAAGCCTATAATCCAAAATATAATTTTTTTGTAGAGATACAAGTTCACCCCAGATGAACTAAGAGTGTTACGAGAATGTAACAGAGAAAGTTTTTACTTTCGATGTCTACCCATCGGCACAACCTTGGGAGTAGGAGCTTACTATGCAGTCAGAACGGGTATTAAATGCTTTTGATTATATAATGTTAACGTTGTACATAAAAACTAGACTATTAATTAAATTAATTTGTTCTGTTGTGTTGTGGCTCTAGGATACCTGAAACCCAGCGCCCGATGGGGTGCAGGACCCAAAATGTTTATTGGCTCTGTCTTGGGCTACTTTATTGGTAAAATATCTTATCAAGGGAAATGTGCCGAGAAGCTTATGCAGCTTCCCAATAGTCCTATCGCTGATATTCTTAAAAAGCAGAAGGGAAAAATGGGGTTCCAAGAATCGTAAGACATTCTTTGAGTATAATTATGAAGTTTAAGTTTAGTATGAAAAATAAATTAAAAATTATATTTGTATAGCCTGTCAATGGAACCCGGCTTTGTGTCTGCAGCTCCTATTCCTACGCAAGCTTTTCCTAATTCGGAGTATAGTGCTTCCACAGAGTCTGGTTTATTCACTGACGTAGGAGATACAAGACCAATGGGTTCCTATGATACAGATTCATCAGTCTTCACTGGTGTTGACTATGGAAAATCTTATGACACGACTCAGCAAATGTTAAATGATGATAATCTTCCCCAGAAAAAGCCACAGTTCTTTACAAGCTATGATGACCTTAGAAAACAAAATAGAGATGAATATGAACATAGGAATATTGGGCAGTCTGGAAGTAGTGGTTATGAAACGTAAGATTATCAACGTTATAATTTATAAAATTTACGATCACCATTGTACGAAAACTATTTTTTTGTTGATTATTAAGTAATCCTACGATGTTTTTGATTTAAAGAAGCAAAAGGTCGAGTCAGGCGGCTCCACCAACAAGGGAATCCCAAGTACCATCTGCTCCAAGGACTAAGAATGTTTATGGTGATGTATGGGATGACAAGACTCAATAATAATTGCATCAATGTACTTAATCTTAAGTTTAGAAAATCAGTCTTCAGCTTCTTAGATGCACTTGTTTCAATATTAAAAATTATTTAATTAGAGTAGAATCGTATGTTTCGCATATTATGCGAATGCGCAACTGTATTAAAAATAAAATATCCTCAATCCAGTATTTATCATGTAAGTAGTAATTTCCGAGCTAAATCTAACACTAGTTGGGTAATTTTCTCGTTTTTAACGTTTTATTGTAATATTGTCCTTCGTCATAAATTCACAGAGTTTATCTATTCTAAAAGTGGAATCGTATAACTGATCCTGATTTTTGCTCAAGCAAGTGCATATCAGAGAGGTTTTGTTCAATCAGTTGCTGTTTAATTAATGTTTGATGTTCCTTTTCTTCATCAGTTCGAGGATCTTGAACTTTGTTAGCTTCAAAGAGTTCAACTTGTGTTCTTACAGTTTGACCATAAGAAACCGACGCTGCGAGAAGAGCTCTTTGTAATTTCTCATCAATCTGCGGTATTTCGACAAACGATCTGACAACAATTGCTTTCTTTTCCGTGCAAATATCAGCATGTTGCTGAGCTTTAATATTAATTTGTTCTTCATCGTCGTAAATTCCTAAATTACCAATTAGAAGTTATTTTAAAAGAGAAAACTGAATTTAAGATATATGTGTTTCACCTTGTACATCAGGTACATCATCTGGATACTCTCCAATTTCTGTCTCATCTAATCGAATTGGTGGTCCATGTTGCAGTTCTCCGTCTCCATGAAGTTCATCCTCTATTACAAAGGTGTCTTGGACTGGACTAGACACTGTTGCATCGATGTTATCGGCTGTCAAAGAATCTTTTTTCTTGCCATGCTTTTTGCTCAACGACTTGCGTTTTCGCAAAGGTTTATCCTCCACCTCTTGTTCTTTGGGTGGATGGTCTTTTTTTGCTTTTTTGTCAGGCTTTGGTTTAGCCTTAAATTCTTTACCTGCTTTTTAAAACGGGTTTAAAAGTTTTAACTGTTTTGTTTAGGACTGAATTTTTTTACGTATTTTGAAACGTACTTTTTCTTTTCTTTTCCAGCTGTGCTTCGTCTATAAGAGATTCATGTTCTTTGTCTAAGTCATTTTCTCCTAATTCTTCTCCAACAGTTCCATTTCCACTTATATCAGCCTGAGCAACTGAATTCTTTGCATGGTGAGAGCTCTTTTTGTTAGTTGCCTTCAAAACTTTGTTATGTAAGTACTGTTCCTTAGGATTTGGAAGAAATTTTGGTCTTTTTTCATGAGCTCCCATTAAAACATACCCAAACCATCGCAAATCATCAGGTTTTGCAATTTGTAAATGCTTATTTGTCAGTATTCTTGGTCTAAACATAGGTTCTCGGTACGGGGATGTCCACATTCCTCGTGGTTTATCAATTTCTGTGACAGGCTGCATTATAGTGATATATTTTCTTGGATCACGATTTGGAAGAGGATCCACAATAACCATAGAATCTCGGCAACCCTTAGCTTTTGACATGAAAGTTTCTACTTGCATTTGTTTTAAGTACTCATAGCCTGACATATCTCGTTTCAATACAAATATCTTAGTCGAAGGTAACTTTCCACAAGAGTCGATTCGTGATTGTTTCAATGCATTGATACGCTTAACAGATGTGGCCAAATCTTCACTAGAAGTGATTCGAAGAATTCCTGAGACATACTCTTGTGGTAATTCACAATGGTCTGATAATGATTTGATCAGTTCTTCTGTAGACATTTCCACTTTATCATCAAATTCTTTACTCTTATCCACGAAAGTTTCGCCGTACATATCAACTGCAAATCTGTTATCCCATGAATCTATTGCTTTACAAAGTAGAGACCCATCTGTAAACTGAAGAAAGCCTTGAATTTCAAATTTTTTGGAATGCTTTGATAATTCTTCATCAATATTGAGTTTATGATCAACTGGAATTTCAAGCTTTTCGTCCACATCAATTTCGTCTTCTTTTATAGGTTCATTTAGTGTAGGAGTTTCCTCTTCTTCGTCTTCGCCTTTCATGATATCCAAAGTAGCTTCTTCCTCTTCTACTAAACTTTCGCCATCAAGAGTTTCTGCAACAAGACTTTTTTTCTTCACCGCTGCAGCAGAATTCTTAACTTTATTTTGACTCTTAGCATTATTACGAAGACTCTTCTTCTTCTGTTTCGCTCCCGCAGCACCTCTGGTCTTTTTAGTATCGCTAATCGATTTCGAAGGCTTAATTTTTGCGTTTGAATTTCGAGTTATACTATTTTTCTCAGAATCTTCAAGCGTGCTTTGACTCTCTACGGGGGGTTGTTCACTAGCACTTTTATCTTGGGATTCAAGCTCAGCAGCAGGAGATGAATCTGTAGGTAGGGGCTTCGGTTTTAAACCTTCGGTTGATACTCTGGAAGGCGGTACGACAGGAGTAGGATTTGGTGGGGCTAACTTTATCGAATGCCACAGTTTGACAGCAGTCAAATTCGGAATGTCACTCGTCCCTGCGGAGCAAGGTGGGAAGGAAAGTATAGCTCGCTGCTTATCAACATCCATTGCATACTTGTCAGTTGTAGATAGCTTAATGCTTCCATCTGCAAAAACTCTCGTCCAGTCCCCGTGGGGTAGCCGAATATGCAGATTTCCCGATAAAGAATTGAAAATAACAGTGGAATAATTAGTGTGTTCGATCATGTATTTAATACCAACGAATACCCAGTCTTCAAACTCTTCGACCTGACATAAAACAAAACATGATGGATTAGCGAAAATGAAAGCGTTTATAAATGCAAACAAAGCTTCAATTTAAAATGGTGATTTCTGTTACTGGATCTTTGAGAATAATCATCCGTGTTGTAAATCTAGTTCCATCAGGGTAGTGAGTTATTGTAGTTCCGTCGTGCCTATGCAAATAAATAACTCCGTCTTGTCTGCGTCTGAATATCTATACAAAGTGAAATATTTATGCTAATCAAATACCTTATTTTATATAAGTCTTTTATAAAAATGAATAATTAGTTTAGTTTTAGTAAATATAATTTAAAACCTCTCCATTTGGCAAAGGTCCACTGGTAAAAACGTAAAGGGGTTCATGAGGCTCCTTCTTTCCATTCACAATGTCCCAAAAATCCCCGTTAGGTAAAATTACTTCTCCATTGAAAACTCGAACATTTGATGCTGTAGCAAATGCCTTATGAAGATCTTCAGTGCCCCTTTGTGAGCTAATAGGTTAAAAGACAAAACACTGAAATAAAATTACTTAAGACAAAATTTGTCTTATATAAACTATATTTAATAGTTCATACATTAGATAACTAATTGATATTTTCAAATACCTGGTAGCAAGTTCTCTAATATTTGTGGTAACTCCACGAGCAGTTAAAATTTGTATAGTCCCATTTAGCATGAATTTAACTACCGATCCATTCATTGTATAATACCGAGATGCTTCGACCCTTGATGTTGCCGATCCTGTTCATTCATCGTTTCAATTTTAAAAAATCATGGATGCAGTGTATTTTAGAGTAATAAACTAGACTTACCAATTGCATAATAGCTCTGCTTGACTTCCCTTGTGAGTGGAACCCCTGGAACATCATCGACTTGAATGAGCAGTCCTGAAGGAAGAGTTACCTTAAGGGTGTGGGTCATCGGTTCAATAATTAGTTCCGCATTATTCCAATTTGGAGCATAGAAGCTGTGTCTCTTTTTCTTTCCTGTTGGCCCTTCATCTTCAGATAATTCACTTTCTGAATAAACCCATTCAGGATTCAGACCAGTTCCATTGTTAGAATTTAGAGTATCTCGTTTTTTATTGTATGCCGGAGATGAGGGCATACCTTCGCCTTCATGTTCTTCGTCTAAATGATTTTCTTCGTCACCATCACTAACATCCGAGGTACTCTTTAAAACATCTTTCTTTTTACGCTTATCCTTTTTGCCTTTTTTCGGCTTATCATCCTTCGATTTTATGTCACTGACCTGTAAAATATTATGCAAGTTTGTAAAATAATTGTTGAATTTAAGCCTAAAATGTGTATAGCAATTACCTGATCTTTATCCTTTTCCTTTACATCTTTTGACTTCTCTTTTTCTTTCTTTCCTTTGCCTTTCTTTCCTTTTTTAGACTTTTCTGAAATGAAAATATCATAAAGATTTACTGAAGACAGTGAGAAACTCAATTAGAAACATTTTCCATGATCCCCATACCAGTTTCAGGTTCTTTTGAAATTTCTTCACCTTCTTCTTCACCTTCTTCTTCATCTGATCCCTCTCCTTCTTCTTCATTTGGGTAACCAGTAGGGTCTAGAAGATTGTTATCCTTGTCTTCATGTTGACTAGCTCGAGGAGACTTAGGTTGACCTTCTTCTCCTTCATGACCTGATTGCTTTCTACGAGATTCTGCCTCGTTTCCAAAAACAACTTTTTCATAAGAGAACAAATTGGTAGTCTCAGGTCTTCTTTTCATGGATACTTTCATGTAAGGAGCTGATTCGGCTGCACGAAGATCTTGAAATGCAAACATTGTTCCATTCGCATGGACCTTATTTAAACAAATTAGGTAATAAGAATAAAGGTATAAACGATACATGTGCAGTTGATGCTGATTATGAAAGGAAGTTTATTAAATTAAATTATACCATATGAAAATAAGGGCAGACGACATAAGATTCAGTAGATAAATCCAAGTCATGAGGTATATAGTATGGATAGAAAAATGTCTGGTGTCCATTTTTCGTAATGGCCAACTGCATCATTCGAAATTTTGGTTCGATGGTAGAAATATCATATTGGATTATAGTACCATCCATCGGGAATAGGTGATATGTATCTGCTGCGGCAACCACTATACGCTTTCCCAAGTCGTAAAAATCGAAATGCGCTTTTACTTTCGATTTTGCACTTTTCGCAGCCAAATCTGGGGGCTGATTAACTGCGGATAAATTTTTTTTCAATATTAAATGATCATTTCATCAAAACCGAAGAAGATCTGGTTACAAAATTCTAGTTCCCATTCAATCATGTCAGTTTTAAGGATTTCTAAGTAAAATTGTTTTAATGGTTTGGATAGAGACCAAATTATTCCCTAAATAATCTGAATCTGAATTATTCCCTAAACAGAAGCACCTCTGGATTGCAAAATACAATCCCTCCTGCATGCAACTTCTACCTTTTTTTAAATACAAATATAAACTTATTTTGTTCTATTTCCCGAAAACTAATTTATAAAAAAATACATGACGCCTGAAAATTTTACATTACTCGGAATTAAAAATCAACCATAAACTATTATTAATGCTAATCTTAATTTTCTATATATAAACATACTTTTTTTCGCAAAAGAATCATCAGTAAAATGGAAACTAGGAATTGCATCTAGGTAGGTTTCTCCAAGCTGTCCAGAACCTGAATTTACAGGCAATTCATCTATGATTTCCATTTTTGACCCTTTTTTAATTCCTTTCTTTTTCCTTTCTTTCTCCTCGGACTTTCTCCTTCCTCTCGACTTTTTTGCTTCATGATCACCATCGCCACTCCCTTTGCTATCGCGTCGTTCCTTTCCTGGGTCAATCTCTGGTTTACTTTTTCTTGGCTCTTTTATTCCTTCCTTGTGTTTGGAATCTTCCTCTGTGGTACTATTTCGCGACTTTCTGCGTGGTTTACTCACATCAATTTCAGTTATTTGGCCCTCAGTAGTAGCTTCTATTTCGATCTCATCTTCCGTGACCGAATTTCGCTTATCGGAAACAGCAGTTACTTCTACTTCCGTTAGATCCATATCCTTTAAAATTGCTGCAGATTGAATGTTGGACTCTATGAGCTTTGCTTGTTCTTTGAACAGCATATATTTTATGCTTGGAACCAGGAGCCATTGTTCCTATCAAAATGATGAAGGTCCTAACAATTGTTTGAATATTTTGTTTTAAAAATATGTACTTTCTTTGACCTATCTTACTTCTGGCACAATCCTCATTAAAGTAGTAACACTTAAGGAATCAATTATCTCAGCACCTTTGGATCTTTCCATTCCCATCAACCATTGAAGTACATCATCATCATTGATTGTATATTCTAATTAATGTAATCAGGAAAAAAGTTTTAAGCAAATGATGTCCATGAAAGTGCAATAAAGACTTACCCAAAAAATGCTGGAGTCCTGGAAGCGTTTTCAACTTATGATAATATTGAGACTCTGACTTCAACGCTTTTGGTATCGGATTGTTAAATATAAAAAGTAGAGTGTCATAAAATGGGCAGTACATTCTTTGCATGGATAGATAGCTGTTGACAGATTCATTCAGTAACTAAATGAACAAAAAAAATAAAAATGCTTGATTAATGACTTTTATAATTCTTTCGAAACATATTATAATCTTGAACTGTACCTGAATCATCTGTACAGGAACAAGTTCCTCGACATGATTCCAGTCCTTTACATTTCCAATTAGAAAACCATCCCCAGCACCTTGTGACATTCCTGTGGACAATAGGTAGTTATCAATCCACTGAGACAAATCTAACGCTCCATTTTCACTAACTGCTAGAAGGGCAGGACACTCTAAAAGTGACTGGAATACAGAGTATTCTTTCAAGTCTTTGAACCATTCTTCTTCACAGGCTATAAACCTCTTTGATTTCTTCTGTTTTTCAGTTCCAAAATAATAGCTGCTCTGGATAGGTTGATTATCGCCACTACTCTGACCCATGTCATCTGTTTCTTCTTCTTCGTCAATGTTCATTTCCTCTTCATCCTGTAATTCTGAAAATGGTTGGGTTGTTGCTGTTGTACCTAATGCTATTTCTGCAGCAGCTTCCATTGCTTTATCTGCAGCTATTCCGGCCGCTTGGGTTAAATTTTCCGTCTATTGATAGCAAAATTTTTCGAGATAATTTATTATAAATGTTGATGTAATTTTGTTTGTTAGTTTTTTTTAGTTTTTTAGTCTTTTTATTACAACTTACAACATTTGTAGATGTTCTATCAGAACTTCGTCTTTTAGACTGTTCATCTTCAACAAGAGACTTTCTTTTGGAAGAAATACCAGTTTCTTGGCCACTGTCATACTTAACCGATTTTCTTTTTTCTTTTGCAACCTCAGGCTCCTCTAGTTGTGTTAACGATGAATCCTGATAATGAAGCTTTTTAGCTGGTATGTTAATTTTTTGTGTTTCAAATCCTTCAACATCTTGCCCTTCGTTGTTGGCTGTAGTTTGCTCCAATACATTGACAGATTTTACTTTATTGTCCTTGTCCTTACTGTGACCAATTGGAGCTATACTTAAGTCATGATTTGAGTTTGGAGTCATAATGAAATGAACACCTGCAGGTTCATTTATAGCCAGATAGTTGTGATCCTTATCTAATTTAGTTCCATCGATATTTTGATTCTCTTGTGATTTGGTATGAGAGGAGAACAATTCGGTGGTTGTTGTATGAACTTTTGCAGAAAAACTGTCTTTTTCTTGGAGAGCTCCCAAGGTGCTGGCCCTGCTGGCTCTCTTTTGAGATTCCTCCGCTTGTTTTTGCAAGTGGACTTCCACCCCCGCACTCATTAGTAGATGTAAGATGAAGAACATGTCTAGTAAATGGAAGTTATTTAAGGAAAATGTTTAAAATGATTATTTAATATAATTTTATAGAGTGATTATTAATCTTAAGTAGTATGTTGTAATAATCTTTGCAGTGTATTTCATTCGTCAATCATATATTTGCAACAATTTTCGAGCATATAACAATACCTTCGAAACGTATTGAATCTGGAGGAAGAAAGTACATAAAATGATTCAGGTTTCCAAGAAGTTTCATGTAAAGGCCTTGATTAAATTCAGGAAGATTTTGCCATAAAAGCCCTTGAACATTCCTCATATCCCCTGCAACTTGAGTGGATGCGATGTGGGATGCTACCATTTCTAATCAGATGGATGAAAGCAACAGAAATCATTCGTAATCATTTTCTAACGTACAAAATTAGTTTCAATTGGATTGGAATGTATCCACTAACCATTAAGGTGACACGCTCTTATACTAGCATAGTCTCCATTTTTAATATAAAGAGGAGGTGAATAGGTAGGTCCAAGGGGTTTGAAATTTCGATTACTAGTGTTTGAATCCGAATTACGTTTGGCCAAAGCTGTTAGACCTCCTGGTACAACAGAATTTCCCCAATCTGGTTTGCCGAATTTTTTATATTCAGAACTTTGTTCTTCTTGCTTTTTATGAGCAGAAAGTTCATCTTCTTCTGAGAGTTTTGGAGGTGGAACTTTTTCTACATTTACAATTACCTGTGAAGAAATGAATGAATTTTAAATGTATAGCCTACTAGCGATAGATAATAAAAATTTATTTCTGACCTGTTCTAGAAGGCATTCCATGATTATTGGTATGGTCACACATTCTGCTGGAACCTGGTTTATTAGATCATCGTAAGTTGTATGTGGTAACTCTTCTTCCACAGGTTGTATCTTAATTGAACCAAATAAATCTCAAATGCTATTCTCAAGTTTTCAGATTATATTTTCATTTAAAAGATTTAAGAAT
>JAQFYJ010001157.1:0-10052 GCA_034694685.1 Isotoma anglicana | reverse complement strand
CTTGAGGTAGGTCGATTAACATTGTATCCCATGTTAATGTCCATATACCCGATCCTTATGAAACGCCCTGTATAGTCTTTAGCAAACAAATGGAAATATACAACTCTGACTTTGGCTGCAATGTTTAAAACTATAATTTATTTACAAATTGGTATCAATTCATTAAAGTGAGTTAAATTTGAGCATACCTTAATTTAAATTTGCAAATTAAAATAAACATTGTGGATGAGCAGGGTCGATTGTGATAATGTATGGCACTATGATCGAGACATAATCTATTAAACATTAATATAGCATAACATAAATTAAACACGCCGGTTCGAATAAGATTAAAAACAATTTCAATTTAATCCTAATTTCAAATATGGGTTATCTGTGTCACCCTATGAGACTCATCCTTTAATAACAAAAGCTTTAAAAATGATATCACATTAATTTTTTTAAAATCCCACTCTAGTTGAAATTCTGACGGATAAGTGATTTCACTGTAAGGAAAGACAAAAATCAATTTATTAAAAAAAACGCAAGTCTATCAAATCGACGTTCCTAAATCAACTTATATAAATATGAAAAAACTGGTATCACTTTCAGTAGGTTATTATGCCATCAATTTTATTATTGACTCCACTAAAAATATATCCTCGAGCATCAATTGCAGACATGGAATGATGGCAATGAAATATTACGAGAAATGTGATCGCTGTAAAATCCCACACACTCTGTATTCAACATTACCAAATACATAGAAATATATTAATAAGTACCAAATATATAAAACAACATTCCAAATTCTAAACGATTTGATACATGCGTTTCCGGCCTCCACAAATATCGGATTCATTCATTCGCATCGTGTTCGAATAAAAAAGCCTCAAAGGTTGCAACTTCAAAAGCTAGTTATTACTTATCCATAATAGGAAACCATGATACGTACATCTAAACTGTGTATAAATGATATACAACATGTATTAACATTTGTAGGCTTTTTACGAACAAGTATTTTATTGGATTCACGCGATTCATGAAGTGAACTAGCAAATTAAATATACAAGGATTTTCGAAAGTATCTACGTATTGGATAGATTCATGAATCATTGAACGCGGTATTATTATTATTAATGCGAGAAGTAATCTGATATGAACAAATGAAGCTATCATGGACTCACGGCAAAGCTTTAAATTATGTATGAAAGGTTTTCTTTGATGTTGCTTTCCCCGAGTTACTATAATATTTTTCATGTTCCAAGTTCAAAGTACATTTATTCTTATTATCTCATACCGTTCTATCTTCTAGTTATCAATCATTACTGGAACGGTTCGAACCTCTTTCAAGGTGGATGATTGAAGTTCAAACGTAGGTCTACTACGTTTACTTTGTTTTGAAGTTGAAAGCTTTTGACAACCTCCTTTGCATGGGAAGGGCTTATTTTTATCCGATTTTCTTTAGTTATATCTGATAAGCAAGTGGGTCTAGCTGACCAATTTTGTCCATCCGAATAAGAAATTTATATAGTGGTAATTTGTAAGACAATTTACACTTCATTGTCCATTTTATGTACTCGCAGAATGGCACTACAATCTAGGTAATTTCATTCGATTATGATTCCTTGGACCACTTTTATCGATTTTTAAATTATTTCTTACGTTTCCCATCGAACAATTTGCAATTCTTGGAAAAGCTTTTAATGGACTTTTGGTCTGCAGACATGCACAGCACAAAAGTAAGCCTATTAGATTTTGCTGGGTTTGGAATTTCGGGATTATTTATAAACCATGGGCTGAATTTATATGCTTCCTGTAGCTCTGTATGGTATATAGTGAAGAAATTCTGAGTTTGAATCAAAAAGCAGGTGACTGGATAAAGTACGTTATTATCCTATATTTCATCTTTGGATTCTGAACTTTCCCATCTTGACCTGTCCTCCGCTCCCTTTCACCTTATACAAAGAGTTTTAGAAAAATCTTCTATTTCTATTTCAGTTGAAAACATTTTTGAGCATGCAAGCAAGCATGAAATGTCGTAAAGGAGACTTGGACGCGGATTTCCTTTCCTTTCATGTCTAAAAAATAAAAGCTTTAATGTTCCATCTCCGTCCACCTGCAATTTACTTAGACCTTCTTTTACATTTATCCGTTTAGCATTTCCATTATGTTGTTACAAATTACAATTCCTATACGTTCCAAAGTTTTTGCAACTTTATGCATTTCAATTTGTATCACGACTATAAAGTCTACATGGAAAAAAACTTTCCACGATTTATATCTGGAAAATATTTATACTTAGAAGTAGAAAGACACATAGTTAGAACATATTAGATCAAATACACATAGTTTCATTTTGCTATAAGGTAGCTTTACTATTGTTCAGAAATTTTGATTTCTACACTATCAGAGTTAATAGATACTCAAACATACTTTATTGCATCGTATGCCATCAATAAAATCTTCAGAACACAAGAGGAAAATCTGGCACCGAATTTACTGACGGGGTTATTACACAAAAAAACGGGATGCAGAAATGTCGTGGTAGCTCGGGCATGAAACTACCTAGACAAAGACCTAAATGTATGCCACCATTGATTAGATAGAAATGCGGAATTTCACTCAATCTGCAAGAAACTGCAACCTGCAATTTCATACAAGGCTGATTATTTCATACAATTCTAATCGAGCTCCACTTCCAGAAAATAGCACCCAACGTAGTCTTGGAGGACAAATTCTTTCCATAAACAAAATCTGACGCCAATTCAATACAGTTACATTTTATATGATTCTATACACAGATTTCCAGTTTCTTAAAAAATTACGGTTCAAAAGATAATCATAACTTACTACACGTATTTGCTTATATATTCTCTAGGTTAGTATTCTTTTCCAATTATGCAAGCAAAGTAGTGAAATTGCTGTCTACATCACTTTTCGTGTTTATTTATCCAATCACACTGAATGGGTTCAGAGAATTATTGTGTTAATTTAATTTCAACTTTGTAAAAGACATTTCCACAAAGTTGTAGTTGTAGGGATTTGTTACTCGGTACAATTAGGACAAACACTCTTTCTCGTCTGCCAGTTCCAAGTAATTTCTGAAAATTGCTACAACCTAGTAACAACTGAGTAAACACTTAAATTAGATTTAATTACAAGTTAAACCAAAACCGACATTCATCCGCTGGCTACTGCCATACAATATATTATGCATCCTTTGAGATTTAATTTTGCATCCGAATTTCCCGAGTAAACAAAACAATAGTTCCTAACTAATTGTAAAAGAAAATTGGAAGTAGTTGATACCATAGGTTTACCCAGCAAGGTAGATGCCAACTAAAATACCCTCAAATCAAAAGACAAATTTTACGATCCATAATATCTATCCTATATTCGGCATAATTAGTTATTCAGTAAAGCCCTTATAAATTTGAATCCTTAATTCCCCTTTCTAATTTAGTATGCATTCTTACTTTTCCCTGCCTTGAATATAAATAAATGGATCGATAAAGCATATGCTAAGGTTGAAGGTCTGTTGTGTTTATTTAAAAAAGTAATTATTGCAGCGAAGCCCTTAGCTTTATATTTAAGGTTGCATTAGTTAGTACACGAACGAAAAACAAGCCATTTGTAGATAGTAAAGCTATTTTTATTTTTTTAGTTTCCTTTAATTGAGTTTCCTTTGTGTTTGTTTGCCCCTTTCCAGCGTAGTTTTTTGTGAAAGATTTAATGGAAAACAACATGAAAAAGTTTATGGAAATAACAATTAACCGATTATAACTTTGTAACGAAGAAGGTAAACCTTAGCAGGAAAATTAATCAGCTTGAAGACTGCGTAGCATGTGAATCTCCATTTACAAAAGAAGCCTCAACGTAAGCCTTGTCGGATTATTTAGGTTCATAAATATGTATGAAAATAAATGCTGCTGATTGCTCTGTAGTTTTGCATGATTTTAATACATAAATATATATAACGAATTTAACCGTCTTGTTAACAACACCTCGACCGGTGGAGGTTGTAGGTGGTTTAGTTTGGCTTTGGCTTTTGACTTCTTGCACAAGATAACATAATAATATTATAATGCTATTAAAATGGTCATTAAATAAATGTTCATCTCGATCTTCTCTTATCTTTTCTACTAGTTATAAAATATGTGTGGCATTGCAGTGCATACAGCGTATGCAAAATATCATTATCGTCTTTTTTACGAATACTGAACACAAATGCAATATTCCATACTTCTCTTTCTCTACTCCATAAATCTTGGTATTGAGTACGATGAAGCATGGATGGATCTTCCAAGTTCCAATAATATATATTAACACTTATTATTATATCTATTTTTTAACCTAGTCGACTAAAACCTACCAGGAGCAAAAATAAAATAACGTCAGACAGTCAGTCAGTCACTCATCAGAATTTAAATAGACTTCAACTACAGAGCTTCTCAACGTCTTCTTAAAAGTATAAAAAAGCTTCTCGAAGATTACAAATAAAAAAGAACTCTGACACACTACTGTCTTGTCCTCTTGTCTACTCTCTTTAAGATTGTGCCGTTTGGAGATATTCCTTTGGCTTCATTTGTAATATTCGTGATCGAGGTTGCTTCAACTGCATATTCTAAGTTAAGCCAAGTAAAAGATAGTGTGGGTGGGTTGAAATTCATTTGGTAACAATTCATATAAGTTAAACCTCAGCAGACCCTCAGACTCTTAACTCGTACATGTTACCTTACTTGCTTACGTGGGTGGTGGTGGCGATCTTCTCTTCTAATAAGTTTGGACAAGAAGTAAAGTTAAATTCAATTGAGTTTCTTCAATCGTAAACCAATATCAATTTCCTTGACCAAACGAGCATAATCTGCGAGAAGTTAAAAGTAAAGATAAATTGCTGTGGTCAAACTGAAAATGAATTTGCAAATCCTGGAATTACATTCAAAGCAATAACGAGAAACTTATGTTCAATGTTTATAAAGTAATTAAAATTACTTGTGTTTGTTGAACTCTCTACGATAAAATTGTTCAGATAAGTGAAAATGAAGTCATCTAAAAGAATTTCAAGAAGGGACACTAATATTGTTGATGATGGGACAGGAAAGAATAAATCTCGAAGTAAAAGAAATCCTCCTCCGACCTTGTTTAAATGGTAGTTGTGCTGTTTTATAAAATTTCTCTTAGTTTTGCTAATTTTCGGAAAGATAACCTAGGGCGTTATCACCACCAGTTCCAAATTTTTTTATTTTTATGATTTCGAAAAATAATTTCAGACACATACCTAAGCAATATCGCCCGTGTATGTCCTTCCACCCTGTCAAACTTTCAAAAAGTGGTTGAAAAATTAGAAATAATACAATAAATTCCCTAGGGGATTAAACCTTAAAATACATTATATTTTTTATTCACTTTGATATAAACTGATGTGGTGAATGCACTAGCGCGGCTGATATTGGCAATGAAACTGTACATACGATAAAAAGCTGTTTTTATATACGTAGTGTTTTTCGTCCTACGCCAATTCAAAAGACCTTAATTGGTCCTATCTACTTACTCCATCCAACTCCTAATTTGAACATTTGACTTGTCCTCCTCATTTGCAATTTGCATCATTCAATCAGTTCAAGTATTATTACTTTAGTTAAGCTGAGTGTTTTATGAGCATATCGTAATACTTCATAATTAAGAGTATCAGATATATATGGGTGAGTAAGGTTTGACCCTGATTATCTTTTTCTGTTGAAACAAGGGTGATGGTTTGATTTGACGTTTCCTTGTTCTTGTCAAATTAGCAATTTCCAAATACTCTCTTCGACAAGAATATTTTTTTATTGAAAAAAAAAACAGTTTGATTTGAAACATTTGATTTCACAACCTCATACAGTTTATATTGAAGTACATTACTTCTTTCTTCTTACATTTTTCGTACTGTAGTGTAAGGGCATGCACATTTGAATAATTCAATTATTTAATCATTGAAGGTAGTGACGAAGTTAAGTGCTACAAATAAAATTAGATTTGGGAATTTACCATGATTTAGCCGAAAGGGCCAAAACGAATGTGGTTCCGATTCCAGTATACTCAAAATCATGCATGTTTCCTTCCAGCTTCCCACGTACACATACGGACAGCATTGGTTTGGATCAACTAAACTAAGGCAATTAGGATTTTCCTTTGTAGTGGCACTCTAAATCCAAACCATCTTCCGCAGTTAAAGAAGCCAATAAGTGTTTGTATTCTACTAGTGGAATCAAATGTGCACATTTCCTTTATTCAACCTTATTGAAAATAATATGCTAATTTTAATTCCCAATCCTAATCTAAATTTAGCCTAGAAACATGAAATTTCTCTCGAAAAGTCTCTTTATGCATCATTCGCAATTTTGTTAGAGCTCTAAAGTACACAAATAATAGATAATATTTTTCCTTTTGTGTGAAGTTTTTGTGAAAGACGTCATCAAATAGTAATAAAGTTACTCTTATTGATGTTAGGTATTATTTATCATCTTCAGTGGCAAATAGCTCAAGTTATTCCTTAGGGGAAAAATACTCGAGAAAAAAGAGATTAAAAGTGACAACTCACATCACATATTTAGGCGTTTTGTCGTCATTTCTCGGCACAAAATAGGTACAAGAAGAAGCGAGGATCGCATCTTTAATTTCATCCTTGCACAATGTTCTCAACACTCAGCACCATTTACTTACTCGAATGTTACGAAACACATTCCTAGACATAACAACCTTGTACGGTACTTCGGTATAAACTTAATCTACTCGTATTTTTATAAAAAATGTCATTGTCAATTTCCGACAGAATGTTAGGGAAGAAAGTAGTGTGTATTATATACGAAACCCAGCTTATGAGGAGAAAGGCAATAGTATTTCATAGGGAAAGAAAAATGTTCGATGCATATAGAATAGGATGAAACCCGGACCTAACTTTCACCTACAACCTACGAACAGAAAATACAACATCTAACAAGTTTTATCCAATCTACCTAACACCACAGCACTTTCATCCAGCAGCACACTGCTTTCTCATAGAACTTTTTTATGACTTGGTTCAGCTAGTGCAGAGGTAGACTTTCACTAGGAAATACATTAACCCATTTATCTACCTGCCCAGGTGGGCTTGACTTTTTCGGCTTGACTTTTACTGTTACCTACTTCCCTTTTGATCTCATTGAGATTATCGGCTTATTCACTTCTATTAAATTTTACTTCTCGTCTTATAAACCACATTTTGAGTTCTTTATATAATAATAATAATAGAATGATTTGACGTTATGTAATACAATTTTGTTCATAAAGTTTGCATTTGACTTTACGAACATTGAGAACGAGGGAGAGGTTTTATTTTAAGAGGTTAGAACAAGTTACAATCTCAATAAGTCCATAAAAATTAATAACTCATCGTTTTTAAAGATACTGACATACTAATTAATGATATAGGTATATAAAGACCTCGACCTGCAGTGTCCTTCATTCTATCTCCTTTTCTCCTAATACACCCTCTCCTAATTTGTGAACAATACCTGACTTAAAATGGTATCTCTTCGATCTGCAGTTCTGGAGACTTCCGACGGTACAATCCAATCCAATCCTCTATTTTATCATTTGAGGCTGAGAAACCCTATGGTTAAACTAACAGCAATAAGCCTTAAAAATTCTCTATAACATTTCCCTGTCTTACCTAAATGTCCATATACCAGAGGCTGGTCTGGAAGTTCCAAGAAAAACAACTGACTAAGCTTTCTGATACGAATCTCTAAATTTCCATTGCAGAAATCTAATGATTTCTCCGACCTGTCCAACTCATACTAATTTATGCCTCTCTTTCCCTTTCATTTCATCCCCTTTCCTTGTTTTTCTATTTCAATGAAGAGTGACATAAGTTATTGATATACGATAATCCATCTAAATGTGTTTTTATTCCATGTTCGTGTGGCTTAATAATAATTCAAGAGTCAGCTTTCATTTTGAGATAGTTCACTCTCTCTTTCTCTCTCTCTTTCTCTTAATGGAAAAGCTCTCGAAAGAATTAAGTTTAATGTGGTTCAATCCAATTCACATTTCCAGTTGAAACCAACTTTATCACGTACAAATGCTATTTTTGTTTTTCTCAACTTATTGTTGATGTCGTGAATTAATCAGTTACATCAAACAATGATTTAATTTTGTAACTAAAAATAGAAGTTGGAATGGCACTTTTGACATTTGAAAGAATGGAAACTATATAAATAGCAGGCATGTGGGCCACATAATAATAGGATGAGGAAATAAGGCAAGGACATTAATTGAATTGAGAAACTCGATTGAATAACTATTAGGTTTCAGTAGGTCGGGCTAAATTGTTCTCAACTGAGAAAAACAATCTCAATTGAATTTTATAAAATGTTTAGTTTGGCTTCTTCTTCTTACTACGAAATGTTTCTATGCTTAGGAATTACAGAGTAAAATTGTTTAACACTTTACTCTTACTCCTAACGTAACGTGATTCCTGAAATAAGTGTCTTCTTCGACAAAAGCTTTAGCTTATTATGTAGCATTTCAAATTCTTGTGAGTTTGAAATCAATTCTAACTACGATACGTAGCTTTCCCTGCATTTTTAAAGCCATGAAGCAACTAATTTTTAGTTACTTTCTCTCTGGAATAAAACTTTTAAAAAACTTCATTTGTACAATATTTTGATTTTTAGCCAAAACTCCTTTTACGGACTTTTAATCCAAAGATTAAAGTATATTTGAAGCAGAAACGTTCTGAAAAGGAATTGAATATAAATAAGTTATGCTTTCACTTTTCACTATCACCAGTATCGATAAAACGTAAATTTGATCCTTTTACTTGGGATCAACAAGAGCAAGCATTTATTTACATCTATCATTCATGGTAAAAGGGCAATCAAGTCAGAAGCACACAACTTCAACACGTCGATTGAACATTAAATATGTAAATTATACAAAACTTCTATAAAGATCTTTTAAAAGTTTCTAAAAGCCTGTCAGGCTTATGGGTAACTTCAAAGCTTTTACTTCTCTCATATTTCCACCTCAATCTCAACTCAAGGCCTTCTGCGAAAGAGAAAATATTTACCGAATTCTGTCAACGTGGCAGAAAGTCTTAAACCTTACTATTCTGTATAATTTATAAAAGGCTTGTTCAACAATTTTCACCTGACATTTCCTTGACAAGGAAATATTCTTGGAATTGAAATAGAGTAGGTTGACCTATTGTGCATTATTTTGTAATTACGATTTTAAGATCTGAAACCGCCTACTTATGAATGAGTACACGAACCCTTTTGCGTTAATTGACAGTTGACACTTTAAGCGTGAATGTAACAGTGTGTGCCTCCATTATCGGGTTTGTCATCTCATGGTTTATTTTATTTTTATTACTTAAGTCCAACTAAGTCTAAAAACAACATGACAAAGTCTCTCGTAAAAAAGCCTGCTGAAGGACTCGCAGTCGTTGCCTTGCCAAAGACATACCAAGCAAACCGTTCAACTCCAAAAAAGATGCTACTGTTGCACATTTACACCTCACGTACGGGTACAATGTGTCATTTTGTTTTACTATACTATTACAGACAGAGTAAGAGACAGGACAGAGCATACATGACTCCCGGGTCTTTTTACTCTCCTATCTAAAAAAGCCGTTTATGATTTTACAACAACGAAAAGAGAAAGTAGGTTAAGTCTTTGGTCATTTCGACTCTTCTGTAACAATGAGAAACGCGGGTGTCTAGGATCTAAAATCTTAGAATCACAGAACCGAATATATTTCAAGCAAATTCAACCTAGTTTTGTATTCTAATGTTGTGTTGTACATGTCAGTTTCACACTATTATTCCATTTTAGTATTATTTTATCTGATCTTTTTTTGCCATATATTTCACTTTTTAACAAACTCTCAGCAACATGACGGTACCATCAACACCAACCATTACTGCAAATGGTGCATTTATAAATTCGGCAGTGTGCTGAATGAAAAGGGGGTTCAGTCTGATGCAAAAGTTGCATAAATAAATGTAGAGAGGGAAAGGGTTCAGAATACGTGGTATCACATCATT